>SNQN01009459.1:0-21356 GCA_008642245.1 Bassia scoparia
TCAATTAATAGTAAGGAAAAATGTATCCATATTAGACTCATTCTTAATCTAGAGAAAAGGTCTTAATAAATAGTTTCTCAAATGATCAAAGTTTATTAGGATTATTTTTTTCCATTAAGTTTTTGACAGAAAGTTTATGACTTAATATTAGTCGAAAATATACGAGTACATTTCATGATTGACTAACTTCAACCATCAAAGACTAAACCATCAAATTGATATTGAATTTGTCAAGAAAATGCAATGACCTTAAACTTCCTCAGTACCTAATCATATACTTTAATATTTTAAAAGAAGTTGAAAATTTACCCACTTCWAAGAAAATAGTCACTCGAATGCAGCCCAATTAGTCTGACTACTTGACTGGCACCAAGTTGCCTAAATAATACGAAGTATTATAGAGCACACAAACAAAWTTTCATTTATTTTTATGGCATATAGTAAAATTATCACCCACAACTTACAATTAGTAGGAGACTAGAATCTAACCGCTCAACGCGTCTCGGGTTAGCTCGATGAGCTGGTGGTAGAGAAACTGAAATTTATCTACAACACTACTTGTCTATTATAGCAAGGAATCCAAAAAATAAAATTACAAAAAATGATCGATATATCTAGTTCTAGTAACTAAACTTATTGAGTTAATTATCAAGAAGAAATACTAATATACTTCGTGCATATTTAAATTACTATACTGTTTTGTACCGAGTACAATATATGCACTTTTAGGAGCTAATAAAAAGAATTGGTTGATAAATAAATTAAAGCATTAACAAATCATAATTAATATTTGCTTTAAAGCAATACAATCTACCAATTTATAAATACAGATATTTTTTTATTAGGAGGAGTTTTAACATTGCATTCATCAAAATCGTTTTCCTTTTCCACACATCTAATTCGAAGTTCCGCATGTGTCTCTATTTACATTACTGTCATCTACTTTGTGTTAATGGATAACGAGTGTCTTTAATAATAAATGAAGATAGTACAAATTAAATTTCTGCCGACTATTTTCGTATTATGTTTGAAGAAACATCGTATATTCGATAGAGATTTAACTATTTAGGTGTATATACATTAAACAATATCATGATCCTTATGGATGTAACTGGGGCGGGAACGGGGCGAGTTTTGCCATTTATTTAGGTGTATTGTCAATTTGACTTTAATACATTGTCATTTATTTTTAACCATTCTCTCTATGACTCTATGTCTCTATGCATATAGTTACAACTAGAGGTGTCAGTTTGAGTTGCAACCCGTTAGGTTAATTGAACTGTTTTCAATCTAAATCGAGATAATTTGAATTGGAAATGACCCGTAACTTGAAATTGACCTGAATTGAAAGTGACATGAACTATGTTTCAAATTTGAAAAATACCGAATTGAATTGAACTGAAACTGAACCGAAATTAGCCTGAACTGAAGTTGACTTGTAACAAAATCACTAATACTATGGACAAACCTAAACTAAACCAAATTGTTATCAATCTGTTACATTAATTAAAATAGATCTGAATTATTATCAACTCAAACTGAAATAAACCTAAACTATTTCAACCATATTTTCTAATTTTGTAATAACTTGCGATTTTGTCTAATCTTAAGCAGTATATATATAGTTTCGAAGTAATGTAACTTTAAAACACCCAACAACACACATAAATTGATAAACTTGAAAAGACCCAACATGAACACACAAACTAATCAAGTATATACGTAGTACATAATTATATACAATTGAAATCGTTCGAAAACATGATCAACAAAGAAAAACGCGACAATATAACCAAGTCCGAAAAATAACCCGATTGCAAATCATTCAATTAGTTCGTCTTAACCCAATCCATCCTAACCGCTTTTAAGACCAAACTGATTCGACTCGCACCGCTAACGTTATGACACCGAATTGACCCGTTTCAGGAAAACAAGCTGTTTTGTCCATTACTGGAAACGACCCGGCCGACCCCATAGCCAAAATAACTCGTTGGAACTTGAATCGAAATGAATGTTAACATGTTTTAATCAACCCAAAACTGTGCTGTTAGTCCGAATTGACACTCTCACTTAGTACTTACAAACCATAAATTGCTAGAGACTAATATCATGGTCTGTGTTACATTAGCACACTATTTAGTTATGCTTCGAGTACTAGTTCAATTCATTCAGCTATCCAATTCAGTTCAGTTCAGTTCTTAACCGAATTTCTCTCTCTCATAAAATATTCAATTCAGTTCAGCTCCATTCAGTTCAATTAAGTTCAACTCATTCAGTTCAATTCAGTTCAGTTGATTTCAGTTAATGTAAACGGACTCTCTAACCAACCAAAACTTGTCACGGGTTAATTCCAAGGTAAACTGGATGGTAGTATACCCTAGTACGGAGTATCAGAAAAACTGCATTTATCAACGACACTTGCTAATGATCAGACAACTAGAAAGGTTATCAAGATTAAGATTAACAAAAAATGATCGAGATATATCTAGTAACTACTAGATAACAATTAAACTTATTGAGTCATTTACGAAAATACTATTATACCTTCGTGCATACATATTTTAATTACTTTGCACTTTTACGAGCTAATCAAAAGAATTAGTCATTAGTTGATTAAATGAAGCAAACAATAACAAATCATTAATAAATAATTTATTGGCATGTCATTTTTGTCGAAATTGCAAGTATTTCTTAATAATTTCATCTAACAAAAATCGTATTTTTTAGTTCTAATTCCAATTCCACCCGTGTACTCCTATCAACAATATCGCCAATACTTGTGAATTGTATGTGAATTTAGTGACTTAACACAATAATTGAAATACAAATTAAATTTCTGAGCCACTACTTTCGTATTGTTTGAATAAATACATCGTATGAAATTATCTTGCCAATTCGATAGAGATTTAACTATTTTAGGAGCATATACATTAAATATCCTATATTCTAATACTCACTAAATGATCAGTATAAGTTCACTTGACACATAACACAATAAATGAGGAAAACAATCACCAAATACAAATTTCCTCAATAAATAGTTCGCCCAACCTCATAATTCCTTGCATTCTCCCTTCTCTCTCACTACCGTCCAAATAATGAATTAACCGGTCCCTAGTAGGTATTTTTCTTATTCCCTTAACATCAAGCATCTTCAACAGCCCACCATCTTCATTTAATTATTATAATTAATCACTAATTAAAGTTAATCCATTGTATATCAACTAGTAGCAATGTCCCATTAATTTATTAATATCTTCATTACTCAAAAAATTTCACCTTATATGTTAAATTCAGTCATCTTTTTTTTTTTTTTTTTTTAATATATTATCACTTTCATTTCTCTCTTAAAAGTTGCCTATTGTATTCGTTCCTCTCTTCAAGTAAAGTAGCTCGCTTTCTTCTCTAAAAAATCTGTCTTTATATAGGTGGTTTTGTGGGGTTTTGTTATTCTTTTGAGATCATATCAATCAAACAAAAAATGGTTTCCCAATGTAATTACACTGACTCCCAGAAAAACACTCCACTTAAAACCAGCAAAGCATTGTTGCACTTCAACTCTTCCAAAAACCCTCCATTAGTCTCAACATTATGACATTCATGATGAAATGAAGATGATGTGTTGTGACAGTTACAATGAGTTAAAGTTCAAAATCTTTGTTGATGAAGATGATTTGGGATTTTTGGTTTGTTGGTTGTGTCGCCTTGGTATAATACAGCAAAGAGGTGAAAGATGAAGCAAAAATGCATTAATCCAGAGCCATAACAAGGCATGGTTGCTTGCTGAGTCAGGTGGTGATTGGCATATGAGTGAACCTCATTTCAGTTCATCTTCTTTTAGTTTAGTCTTTGCTCTCAAGTTGACGATTGATTCCATGAAAACAGCCTAATTTGGCTTCTATCAACACCCATTTATATGGTCAATTTGACAATAATCAGTGTGATTCTAACTCAAATGAGCTTAAATTGGCGCAAATTGAATCACTTGAGAAGAGTATCTCCTGTTGGCTAACTCTTTGATTCAGGTTATAGCTTTTTGGAAATTCTTTCTGCCACCCGCAATTTTTCTGAAGGTACTTCATGGCTTCCTCTTTTTCTTTAGTTTGATATTTTTTATTGATAAATTATTAAAAAATCAATTTCATGCTTTGTTTTTGCTTCTTTTAAGATGATTAAATGGGGGTGCTTTGTTATTTGGTTTGGAATTTGGATTCAATCTCATTTGGATTAATGAATTTCGGCATTTAATTGCTTCTCTGTTATTTGGTTTGGAATTTGGATACAATCTTTTTTGGGTTTTTAATATTTTTTGTTTGAATTCCATCAAAGCATGATATATTGTGTATTACCAAGGTGATTAAATGGTTTTTTTTTTTTAGTTCAGATTTTATTTTATCCTGGGTTTTCTTGTGTTCTTGTTTGTTTTAACTTTTAAATTTTGTTTGTTGTGTATAATTTGTAAGATGCCAATGTGATGAAATTAATTTTTGTGCATGTTTGGAACTGAAAATAGGTGGAGTATTGGGCAGAGGTGCACTGAGTTATGTGTTTAGAGGTAGAGTTGGATTTTTGAGAACAGCAGTGGCAGTTAAGAGATTAGATAAAGATGATAGTGAATCACCCAAGGCATTTTGTAGAGAGTTGATGATTGCAAGTTCACTTGATCATCCAAATGTTGTTCCTCTCTTGGGGTTTTGTATTCATCCAGAGGAGGGCTTGTTCTTGGTCTACAAATATGTGTCCAGTGGAAGCTTAGAGCGCCATTTGCACGGTATAACTTCGTCMTAGTCTATGATGCTTTCYATTTGGAATTGTARGTTTTAGGTGAATAAGTTTATTAACATATGATGTATGATTTGCAGGAAAGAAGAAAAGTGGGAAGGGTTTTGCTTCCCTTTCATGGTCTGCAAGGTACAAGGTTGCTGTAGGCATTGCAGAAGCGATTGCATATCTGCACAATGGTACTGAAAAATGTATTGTTCATAGAGACATAAAGCCCTCTAACATTCTTTTGTCTTCCAAGAAAAGGCCAAAGGTGAATGACTGCAAAAAAAAAATTTTGTTTTAATGTTTTGGATTGATTGTAGTATGTGATCATATATGTCTAAACTGATTTTTATGACGTTTGTAGTTGTGTGATTTTGGATTAGCAACGTGGACTCCAGCCCCGTCAATCCCTTTCCTTTGCAAAACTGTGAAAGGAACATTTGGGTATGCATCACAAATCGATGTCATCTATCTGTTTTAAAAAAGAGAAAACGGATTCATTTCAATCTTGTTTCTTTGTTGATCAGTGATCTACTCGTATTTTGGTTATCTTGCTTATGCAATTTTGACAATTTTGCAGATATTTGGCCCCTGAGTACTTCCAGCATGGGAAAATATCGGATAAAACTGATGTTTATGCCTTCGGAGTGGTCCTTTTAGAGCTAATAACAGGCCGAAAGCCAATAGAATCAACAAGGCCATCTGGAGAAGAGAACTTGGTTGAATGGGTATGCTACTGTTTCAACCTTGTATGTGTTTCATTTATTGTAGGTTGCCTAGTTTTTGGTTAAGACTTTACACAATTCAGTCCTGCATAGGTTTCATCCAAAACAAATGGTGTGCCAAGAATGTTTACAATGTTAGGCTGTTAGCTTTGGTGAGGCCATAAGTTGGTTTGCTTTGATTTATATTCTAACCAAAATCTGAAACTATGTTGTTGACTAGTTATTGCTTAAGACCAAGTGGTCCTTAATATATTCCTGAATACAAGTGTGCAACCAGAGATAATGTAGCATTAAATTTAGTGAGGCCATCAGCCTGATTTTTTTAGTCTCAACGTAATGGTTAGCACTTAGCAGCACCCCACCTGTTGGGACAGTTTAATGGCAACTAACACTTACAGCTTGTACGGTTTATAATAAGTTGACCGTGACATACCCCTTTTCGTTTGTTAACATGTGTAATTGAAGATTGCTTCAGCATCGATCTGTAAACACATGTATTGATGTATATCTCTACATTCCGAAGAGGACTTTCTAGATGCAGTCGAGCTATCAAAAATTGACCGACTCGAGATACTATAATACACTAGCCAATTGTCCTGATAGGACTCAAACTAGTGACTCTGACGTCTGACCTGCACGCCCTATTTGTTAATTCTTCATAATCCTGACATAATTGCGAAAATATGTGACTTTTATAGAACATAAACTATGAAAACTGAAGTAAAAACTTAAGGGTGTTTTAAGAAGTATTGGCTATGCCTTGCAAAATTTGAGAATAAAAGTGGATATTCTTTGAACATCACTGATATAGTATATTGCAATGTGATTCAGATGTACTTATACAGTGTTTCTTGCTATTATTGCAGGCAAAACCACTCATGGATCAGGGAGAATCTGCATTCGACAGTTTGCTTGACCCACGAGCTAAAGTTACTCCTAAAAGTTCAAAAGTTATTTCCCAAATGGTCCGCGCTGCAACTGCCTGTCTTAGCAATGAAGAGTCCAGTAGGCCAAGCATTAACGAAGCCATCATTCTGCTGCGAGGAGAAGGATGTCTTATAAAGGGTAAGGCAAAATTTGGCAGTCGAAGAAGATACGCTTCCTCATATATTGCATACGAACAAAAAGTGAAATGAAGAGTCATGTAGCTTTGGCTATTGCTCGGAGTTTCGAGCTGGAAGATGATGATTTCTTGCATGGTGCGATAACACCCCAAAAAGTGCGAACTCTTAAATTTTTTTTAACCGTCTTGGTGAGTGTTCATTCTTTGTTTAGTGCTGCTTTATGCGTTCTTTTAGTGACGTATCGAGAGAAATTTGCTTGGCTCTTGCATAAGGTGTGGAGATAGGAGCAAGTGATGCTGATAAGTGATAATTCACTTGAATGCTTGTATAGAAGTAGGACACAATGTGTACATATTCTCAATATTTGAGAAAGATCAGTTTTTGTTTTTGATTAGAGGCTTTACTTGGGAACTGAAAACTCAACATTGTGAAAATTTGTCCTAAATCCATTGATTGAGTCTGATCTATATTTGATTTTTTGACAAAATAACTCATATCCCTTCTCGGCCTTTCTGTATTCTGATGTAGGAATCGTAGTTATATTTATTGTGAAAGTGTTGATGCAAGAATTCTTAATACCATTTGACCTGTGAATTGCTGTACATATGTTTTCAATGTTTGTATGATTTATGGAAGAATGGACAACTTATTGGTTTAAATCCGAATAAAGTTTTGAGTTAGCATTAAATCAGAAGTATCAGGATTATGTAGGATTAGGATTCCGACTTGCATTCAAAATACTTCGTATCGTGAAGGAACGAATGATTACATTCCATCAGAGAATTACAGAAGTGATGCAGTGCAGTGCCTATTGTAGGTACATTCATGCATTTACTAAGAAATCTTGTGTTTCTATGATGCACCAAAATTTCTACCAAGAAAGCATTTTTTTTTTTACAAAGAACAGAACCAGACACACCTTTGCATGATTAAACATTCTAGTAGCAGTTAAGTAATGTGTATAAACAGGTGTATGAATGAATTAGGAACTATCAGATTAAAAGAATCTTACGACGTCTTTATCAACCACGGTTAGCTCGAGCGAATTCAGTGAACTCCTCAAACGAAATGAAAACCATCACCATCCGTATCGATCTCAGCCATCATCTGAAAACTTCATCAGAGTCACAGAGCCCAGAGTTTTTGAGAGCGTCACCAAGCTCACTGGACGATATTTTTGCCCTCGCCATTCGTGTCGTAAACGCTTGAAAATTCTCCCTATCATTAAGGTCTTGGGTGTATCCGCAGCAGCCATATTTTACAATGTTATTCAATACCGACAGGCAAACAATAATAATTTCTAAGGCTGAGTTGATGAAACAAGGAGATTTTGTAAAATATAGATTATGTTTGTTGATTATATAGAATTTCTTTACACATATGGATTAAGCTCTTCCATGTTTTCTATATGTAAAATAGCATACTAATATCGATTACCTTTAAATTTAAATGCGGTGTAATTAAATAGTTCAGTACTATAATTTTATGGGTGTTAACTAAAAAAGATTTTTCTCAAAATAATACTCCTAATGTGGTTTTGGTTCCTTATCCATCAAACATTTTCCTCAACAAATAGATTAAGGCAGGCAAATGAAATCAATTATTATACGACGTATGTTCCTAAACTTCATATGATGTTCGAAAAAAATTGTCACATTTACTATATTAAATGGTCGATTTTCACACGAGATCGAATCGATCTGATACAGATCCAAAAAAGTTATCATATATGTAATCCCCACTGATTCCAATCAAGATCCACCCTGAATTTCATAGCTCCTCTCGCATTTATACCATACTTAATGACCTAGCTTTGTAGCGTTTTAGGCAGAATAAGTTAACAATCAACTGGCTTTTGCAAATTGGATGTCAACAAAATTCATTTTGTGTTAAAAAAGTAATATCGTGAAAGAGATTTTTGGCGAAAACTCTCAATAGCACAGCAGCATAATTACAGCAAAATTTCTAAGAACTCAACATAGGTTTGTTTAGCTCCCTCATAATGCTACAATCTTTCTCAAGTAGAAGATGCCAATTGCCAAATATGCATATTACATTACATTACATTGACTAGATCCCAAGACAGCGATTTCAACTGCTGGACATGAATAAAACATGACAAAATGACAATGCAAGGTCCATTATTAGAGTTCTCTAACCAAGTGTGGGCCTTGCAAATACCATCATGAACACCATTATGCTAAAACAATAAATAAAATGGGGAAAAGATATTTTAAAAAATAAAAAATTTACATATGTAAATTACATGGATCCAACTGAAGCTTAGGATACCGATTTCAACATTGCGTTCAGAACTGCTTGTCGAGTAGGCAAAGCAGGAATTGCTCCTCTCTCTGTGACAGTCAATGCACCACAGGCATTGGCAAATCGGAGGGCATCTCTCAAGCGATCCTCCATCTACAAATGTGTCACATATTTTACTCAATAACAATGTCAAACCGCAGATATCTTTCTAGTTTCAATACACTTTCTCTGGACTTGATTGCAGAGATATGTAATGCAGTATCATAGGAGAATACATGGAAGTCTACAATAAACAATATTCAGCTATGAAAAACTTTTATGTTCTTCTGTTACCGAGTATATGAATAGGGAGGGTCGGATGATTTCTCATGACCTTGCTTTATCTTCGAATTTGATTTTGGCTGCATGCGCCGCTAAATTCTATCCTCTCTATGAGTTTAAGCAAGTTAAAGATTTCTGTCCATTTGAACTGAATTTTGAGTTTTGCTGCAGAGAATGTTAAGGCTTCTTATATGAGGGCCTTACGTTGCATATTTGTGTTCCATTTTTTGGCAAGAAACCAGTAATGTTAATTCCATTTAGCTCAAAATGATAGAAGATCCCTCCGACATACATGCCGGAGTGCTTTTAAAAATAGATATGGAAGTAGATTGTTTTTAGTTTTTAGTCAAATTAGTGGCAGTTTAAGGAACCAAGATATTGGCAACTGTAGGCAGGATGAGTGGCTTCTTACTTCGTTTCTTTGCAAGCACAAAGTGTTCTGCCAAAAGGAAAAGGTAAAATATATCTAGTTTCTGAACTTTACCTGAATCAAGTTTGTGTCAGAAGCTAGTTGGGTTAGCATTCCAGCAACAAAGGCATCACCTGCACCTGTGGTGTCTACAGCGTCTACCTTAAGACCTTCAACTCTACCACTGAAATTCTGCACACATATCACACAAATACAGTGTTTTAAGAGTCTTGTTTATCTCTTCATTTTGTATTGATGCATGTTTGAAAACAAAAGCCCTTTATAAATCAGAGGTTTTTCTCCCGTATGGATGAGGGACAGGGATGGGGAAAGGAGGGAGAAGGAAWTRCTAGAGAATAGRGGCTCCAAAGACCTTACCTTGGTATAATATCTGCAACCCTCTGCTCCCTCAGTCACAAGCAGTAGTTTGAGGTTTGGATGGTAAAGTTTACGCACAACATTATCATCATAGGGATCTTCTCCTTGAGTTAGAAAGGAAATTTCTTCTTCACTTATCTATAACATAATGAAATGTCAGAGCCAACTTTGCAGTTTGCACACTGAATAATTAAACTTAGATACATTTATTGAATACGGAGTAAAAGACAAACTTTATAACAAATTAAAGATCACGGTAGGCCTCTGACCTTGATAATGTCAGCAGTATCCCAAATGCTAAGGATCCCTTCACGCGCACTCTCAGCGGATGGCCATAATGGAAGCCTTAAGTTGGGATCATATGAGAGCAACACACCAGCATCTTTTGCGGCATTAGCAGCAGCAATGTGAGCTGACTTGCATGGTTCAGTGATTAAGCTTATTGACCCATAATGAAATACCTTTGCCTGTCAATGCAATTAACAGTCATTAGGTTTCTGCCTACTGAGGGAGTCTGGTTTCTGATCAGAGCCCACAAGGAAAGAACACATGGAAAAGAAAAAATTGAATGATCAGAAAGATGGATTCTCTTTTCTTTTCTTTACTATTTTTTTTTTTTTCAAACCTTCCTGATGAGCCCAAAATTAAGCTCAGATTCTTGAAGCAGCATGTCAGCACTAGGGTTACGATAAAACATGAATTCACGTTCCCCATCTTTCCTCAATGTCACAAATGCTAAAGCAGTTCGAGCACAGGATCAAAAAAGCATTCCTTCATTGTTCACATTATTCCCTTCAGTATATCGCGAGCATGTAGCCAAACTCATCTTCCAACCTACAATGTGTGGATGGGAGAATGAAGAAACAAAGAAAATGAACATAAAGATGAGGTGAATGTAAAATCGGACTACTAGATTACTATTCATTCATAGCTTGAAAAGAATTTCAGTCCTACAAGTATCAGAGAAGCCTTATATAATGTCGATTTTTTCACATTTTTGGTCCCACTAAGGACACAGGATAAAAATAAGTGGACAATTGCATAAAGAACAAACTTAGTGAGTGGTCAACAATCTATAAAGTCAGTACACAAATCAAGCAAAATAAAGATATTCAAAGACCTCCATATCTTGCGTAAGATATGTGAGCAATTATTGGAATAAATCAAATGTTCTATTGGAACAGCTCTGTAATCATTCTAGAATGAAAGAACAACGGTATACTCTCATGACCAATTCCATACATGTATTTGCGTATATTGTTTTGACCTGCTGTATAGATGGCTGTTAAGTTGAGAGTAGGATTGGGGCAACTTAATATGTAAGTGATGTAACAAGCTTCATAAATCACAGTTAACTAAACAGCTCAGTATAACATTGGAAGATCTCGAAACAAACTTCCAATTGGACTCGACTAACCATGGATATATAATTAAGGCTTACATGACTCATGCAGAGGCACTAAGTGTATAAATGTAATCCAGAAAGTAAAATTAATAATCCCGACTCCCTGTAGACAAGGATATCCATCACCATTAATTATGACGAGTAACATTCAACTTAACACAAAGTAGCATACTGAGATGGAGCTTGAACGAAATTGTGTTGTTGCTACTAGTCAAAAATATCTTAAATCGAAAAAACAAAAGTGTGCAAGAAAGCCTATAAAAGACAGCCAAAGCAGAAAGAATTATAAACACTAAGCTTGGCAAACAAAATAGAAAGAGACAACGAACATAATCCCAATGATGGTTATTACCTTGCAATGAATGCTGATGAGCTCCAAGACGAGCTATTCCACACAGCAACATTAGCAGGGGCACCACCAGAGCCTTTTTAAATGCAGGTGCTTCCGCCAAAGAAACTCCACTTGTTGTGGAAACAAATCAATAAGCATTTCCCCGAAGCAACCACAAGAGATGACTCGCTTGATTCAATTGACCATTATTACCAGGTTGTGCTCTAGAAATAGGTGTGAACAAGAAGGATCGATATCTCTATCAAAAACATAGAAGCAACTAACAACCGGAGTAAAGCACAGTGCACAGACGAAGATCCTGAATGCCTGAACTACATATGGACTAAATTGTTCAATACAAAAAGTTGATTTCCACAAACTAAAATGGAAAGGGGCAATAACAGAGATTACAAAAGGAAATGTGAAAACAGAAGAAGATTAGTTATCTCTAAACTAGGTTAGTGGCTTCATAGCCTCATTGTATTTTACCAATCCAACAGCCAAATAAACCAATCCAACTTCCTCAAAAATCATTGTCAAGTGGAGTAGTGGAGCTTTAATGATCATACTCGAAAAGTCATAAATCTTAAAAAAGTGTATTAAAAAGAATAATCAAACATTAAACCAATGTGAGCATTATTACAGAAATTACGTGAAATGGCTTTAACGACATTTCCTTTTCGTCTTATGATCCTCCTTCCAAAGAAACACATATACAAAAACTAATTCCATTTTCGCTTTCTCTGAGCTAGAAAAAAGGCTAAAAGTTAAACCAAGATAAATTTTCGAGTTAGCATTACTATACTAGAGAATCAGCATTTTCCATCATCAGCAATTTAGCAAGTCTTTACACTTTTGGTAAAAATCATATTGATTATGGTTTCTCCTAAGTGCAACTTTATGTGATCGGGGTGCACCACTTCATCCGGACAATTAGTCGATCAAACAAAGCCTTAATCCCACAAGTGTACATGTTGCTTCATCAGGACACATTACACTACTCTCAATGGGCGTTTAGCCCCTCAATAAATCGAAATTTTACTTGTATAGGTGATCATCAATGCAACAATCCAAGGTCCAAACTACATAGTTTATGCATCAATATCTAGTTAAAATTACTTTGCATTCATATATGAAGTTATACTTGGCAATATGCAAACCATTCTTCACTGTTAAAATTTCAAACACAATTCCTTGTTTCGAAGTTCAAACAATTTCCAAACAAGTAAATTTCACGATTTACTATTCTACATAAACAGCATCAACTTCCATTTATCACGTGAGATATCAGACAACAAGGAACAATAATTGCAAAATTACATCATTCAAATTTAAAAAAAAAGAAAAAAATCCAAAAACAGTGTCATCTACTCATCTTTACAGTACTCAACCAATTACATGCTTTCTTTTTCTTCTTTTTTGTTTAAGATAACTAATTCATGCTTTAAGTATGATACTGTAACTAATACTGTCACATTATATAAAAACAGAATTAAAAATTAAAAAAAAATAGAAGATAAGGATTCGATGAGAGAGAATCGGATACCTTTGAGATTACAGCGGTGAGTGGAATCGATCGCCGGAGAAGCTGTAGAGAATCCCGGCGGAGAGAGACGGTGGGCCCGGAAAAATGGAGGTTGAAGAACAACGGATTTATCGTATGAGAGTGAATTGAAGTGAAAAGGAGAATAAATATAGTGCATTTTTAATTTTATTTATCTTGTAATTTTATAATATGGAGCTGAAAATCGTAAAAATTGTCGATAGCAGTGATTTGCTAACTGTTAATTGGGAAGAAATAAAACAAAAATTGAAGTGAGATTGAGTTTTGAGTTTGAGGGGTTGACTGATGGAGAAGCTGCGTTTGGAGACTAGAGACTGAGTGTGTGTGTGTGTTTTTGTTGCTCTGATTTGTTTGCCAGTAGTGAATTCAATTTCTGGCTATTTTTATTATTTTTTTAAAAGAAATAAAAAGTTGGAAAAGAATACGAAGTGGAGTAGATAATTCAATTTTGTAACTATGTGAGAATTGACATTACCTATGAAATATGATTTCACGAGAAATTCCAAATATTGTTTGATTTTAAGTGTGGAGTATAATTTTTTTTTTTATGTTATAGAGGTTATAAGACGGTTTTGTGAATCGATTTCAAGATCTTTAAATTCGGAGGAAATTTTAACTATTTACATATCTCTTTCATTTCAAATATAATTTTACGTCGATAATTTCATGGGAAGTTTCACTCGCGTGGGGAGAGTTAGGTAATTGAATTCTTCTATTCATATTACTGTACATTTTTTGTTAACCAAACAAGAACTCACAGTAATTCTTAGGAAATTAGGAAATCAACCAGATAAAGTTATGAATGTAGCAATTTTATTTATTAGAGTATTTGCTTATATGTACAACTAGAGGTGATCATGGCCTAGTTGGTTAGGCTTGACATCAATTTTAGGCCCGCTAATCGGGGTAGGTCGGGTTTAGGTTCGAGCCTAAAATCATTGTCCAAAGCGCGAAATATTGGAGTGGATCTAACGAGCTTATTCGGGCCGGACCCAAAAAATAAACTAAAGCACATAAAAATTACCGCCAAAGCCCGAAACAAAAATGAAAAAATCGGGCCGAGTCGAAAAATCATGTCCAAAGCCCGCATTTTTCGAGTTGGGCTATATTGCAACTGTCCAATAAGGTTTTAGTGTGAGTGTGTGACTAACACACCAAAACTTACGAGTTTCTTTTGGCTGTTTGGTGGGACCGTTACCACATTGTCAACTTCTCCACACTAGAGGTGTTGTCCCATCCCAATTTTGTCTTGTTGTCCATGAGGAGTCCACAGTCATGTCCTCTTTCAATGTCAACCGCCAACTTGTATGGGCTGCCACCGGCTCCACACACCTCCCACACAACAACTACTTTGCGTACTTGCTCAAGTCAGTATGTAAGAACACCTCGCTTGCTCACGGGTTAGTCACAACATTCTTTGGGGGTTTGTTTGCTGGGAAATATGAAATCTCGTAACCTTTTTGTATTTGAAGGTCAGACTAGATCATTTCCCCTCCTTATCTTGGCCAAGCCCGGAAGCTGCTCTCGAGTTTCAAGTAGCCCACCCGAGTCGAAACCTCGTCATATCACCTACCCTACACCACACTATATTCCTTCGATTAGTACCCGTTGTAATGTTGATGCCCTATTTGTTGGACCTTTGCACAAAACAAGCTTGGCAGTGATTTTTAGAGACCACGGCGGCTTGGCTTCGGGTGCTCTTGATTCCTACATGCTAAGCTGTTGGGTATCCTACATGGGCTGCAGGTTGGGGTCAACAGGGTATTAATCAGCTAGTGTTGATTTCAGATTGCAAGCAAGCGGTCAAGCTCATTACATCACGTCCACTCTAAGCGTGTGTATTTACTGATGTAGTTTTGGCTTGCAGGGAGCAGCTCGAGTTACTCCAGCTTCTGAGGTCCTGTTTGAGGGGGCGCACTCTTAACACTCTAGCAGATGGCCTCGCAAGGAACTGTAGAAACTAAGTGATGATGATGTTGTAACAAACTATTTTCCCTAACCCCTTGTTACTCATGGATGCCTATCGTATGGATTGTATGAGGCTTAGTGCCTAGACTTTGTACTGTTTTTGTTCTATGTTATTCCTCCCCCTTTTCACCAAAAAAAAAAGACTAACACACCACAAATCCACAATGCATTGTGTGGTCAATGTTCAACATCATATACAAGTAACATATATTCTTGGATTAATTGTTTTAAATAATTTTAACTTTGTTTATATGTTCTAAAAATAAATTTAACTTTGTTGATCAGTCACTATCTAAATAAGGTATTCAATGACCTTGTTGTCTTGTTGATGATTCTCACACCAACAAATCACCATACTTGTATTTTATACTAAGACTTAAACCTTCTTTCAATGACTGTGTTAAGATATTCAGGAACAAAAGAGTCTAATATTAGCAGCATTTTGTGGTAATTTTCTACGTACATGATACATCACACTTTTATTGTGATGAATCTAATGATAGATTTTTGCAACCATCTCATTGATCTCAAGCAATGAGCATCAGTTCAGTACAAATTTACCAGGGCCGGCAGAGGGTGCGCCACCTGCGCGACCGCCTCCGCCAAAGGGGCCTCTGTTTACTATATATATATATTAGTTTAATGATACTATATATACTTCCAATTCTTTTTACTTGCACCATTTCCTTTTTGGGAGTCAAAGTTAGTAAACTTTGACCAATTTTTTTGACAATTTATAATGTATATATGTCAGTGAGATCTTGTTTGATACGTCTTAAATTCTTAATGTATCTTTTATAATATCAAATTTTTATAATTTTCTAAACATACAATTTAGTTATTAGTAGTCAAAGTTGTGTATTAAAGACTGTGCAGAATGGAATGGTGCAAGTAAAAGAATCGGATGGAGTAGTTAAAGCAGAATGTAGATGAATGGTTTGAGGCAAAGCTTATTTCCAAGAATCAAGGGTTCAAACCTTGATATAGTTATTTTGTCAATTTTTTAATGCTTTATTTTTTTTGGATGAAGTAAACCATTAATGCTTACATTTATCTAACTTATTGTTCCAACTTCCAACACTAATCTTAAATATACTCCTCATTCTTTTTTTGGCCAAGATTATTTCCTTAATTTTTTTATTCTCAACAACCACATAATGTTCTATGTAATAAATTCTTTCTTGAAATAATCCATATTCCCAAAAAAAATTGCATTGCATCGCTACAACAACATAATATGGCTTGATAGGTTAAAACTTTTATTTTTTTTGAAAGGGGTTTAAGACTTTTATTTGTTATTTTTTTTAGTTTTTGTTTTAATTTTTGTAATTATTGTGATTTTTAAAAGTAAAAAAATATTTGAGAATCAAGGATTCAAGGTCTATTTTTATGAATCTGAACAGGGCTCCAAATTCTTAGCCCCGGCCTGAAATTTCAATACGGTAGACACTGTGAAAGTGTGAATGAAGCCTACATCATGTGATTTCACTTCACTATGGGTCTATGGCAAATGGCTAACTCCTCACAATATGAAAGGTCAACATAAATGAATGGTGTATGTAATGGCATATGCCTAAATTGTAAAAGTAACTTTCTGCAAAGATTAAAAAAAAAATCGTCAACTCGACATAAGGGATGTGCACTAGGGATAATTCATTGTTAAAATTTCAGATCGATTTCATCCTACCTTTAAGCACCGAATACTGAGAAACATATAATGGATGAATGGCTAATCCAAAAGCAAACAGCCATTGTCTTTGAATAGCAAATGGGCTAACTACCCGACAATTATACCTTCCAAAAGGCCCATTTTTCTCTCATTAGGTTGTGCTTGACAAGTATAGATGCTATTTTTTTTACACTCTTCTTTCTAATACACATCTCTTTTCGTGTGGGCTAAAAGAATCACAAATTACAACGGTAGAGTGAAAATTGATTTCATGATCACTTGAAATGGAAATAAAATTTTAACATCTTATTATTTTTCCACTCTAAAATCTAAATACACAAGTTTTATCTAACGAAGACGTTCTAACTAGCCATCCAATCACAAGGCCAACTTTTTCGATCTTAAATCATGAAAATTAATTGTTTATTTAGTTGATGGTAGAAAGTAAAAATGTACTCGTAGAAAGGAATTATGAAGTACATTATACACTCCATTACTCCAATACCTTTTAAAAGTAGCATGAGCCCCCCTCCCCTGTCTCCCATATCAATATCCATGCTATCAATTTTCCCCACAAGTCCACAAGACCACATACCAATATTCATGCTATCAATAATCGGGCATGATAAATGACATCCATTGTTGAATTACATCAAAATCTCTATAATATAAGGGAAGGGGAGCAATGGTATCTCCTAGAAAGTTACATTCTTACCCTTAATGATTATATATTTAAAAAATTTAAAATGAAATCCAAATAACTCAAAGTCAACACCAATATAAAACAATGAAAATTTTAGACACTAATTTAAACAAAAAAATCATTAATTTCTCAATGAACTAAAATTAATTTGCATTAATTTTCCAAATTCAACACTGGCTACCAAAATATTAAAGACAATCAAAGCACAATGAACCTAGACACTAATTATGTAATTTATAATGATTTTGGACGCTAATTATATAATTATAATGAATTTGGATACTAATTGTGGTATGATCGTTAAATTTATACTTTGCAGTCTCCATTATATAATGCACAATTCTCTCACACCTAAAAATTCAAAAACACGGTTTGTTCTCACCATGTTAAGTAACACAAAAGCATGTCAAACTAATTCAATTAAATTTTATTTGATGTGTAGAACCACGCGTAGCATACACATAATACTAGTTTAAATTAATAAAGGTTGATGATGATATGATATTGAGAAAAAGTAGATCCGATCCGTGAAATGGGTCCTCAAAATGTGGAATTGTGGCCGTTGTTGTTACACCATTTGAATCATTGAATCAATGATCAAGGATGGTTCCATAATAACCATAAATTAAAAAATCCCCATCACCCTCTCTGCCGCCTCTCTCCTTGTTAAATGTGGAATTTAGCGATTTCCGACCTTTTGTTTAATTTTTCTAGTTTAAAATCCTTCATGTTTTTATTTCTTAATAATAGTCACTTAGTGAGGAATAGACCGTTAGGGTGTTAACGAGTCGAGCCTGTTCGAGCTCGGCTCGAAGTTAGCTCGAGCCGATCCTCATCTAAGCTCAGCTCAAAAGCTCGCGAATAGGCTCGAAATATTATTTTATCTTTTTGTTTAACTTAATAATTATAAGGAAAATGTTATACGCAACCCTTAGGGTTGCATATAAGCATTAAATTATTGCTTAAAATGGTAAGTATTTATAGATTTATGTTAAAATTGTACAAAATTTGATATCATAAATGTTTATTTTTTTTGAAAACCTTCTTTTTTTGGTTTCTTATATGCAGCCCTAAGGGCTGTATATAAACCCTAATTATAAAGTTAGTAGTATATTATTGATAAATTTAACAAAAAATTAGAAAATTCATAACTATTAACTATTATATGTTCTTAGAAGTCATGATTTACTATAGTTTTCGAACTCCAATATATCATTAATGTATTTTGAACTTGACATTTAAAGCTCAAAAAAACTCGAGGCTCGGCTCGTTAACACCCATAAGAATAGTGATTAAAGCTTCCCTTTTGATTCGATTTCGAAAAATGAGATTAATTATCATCCCGACCTTGTGACTCTCTCAGCACAAAAAAAAAAAAAAAAAAAGTCAGTTCTCTATGGTGGGATTTAGTTTTGGTTCCCATGGGGTGTAGAGTTTTTTCCCGGTTTGTTTATTCATGATTTTTTTTTTTTTTTTTTGCTTTAAAAAAATAACCATAAATTGATTAGATAAATAATTTAAAAAAAAAGGCCTAAGAAAAGAGAAAAATGGGGGTAAGTGTATATAAAATAAAGTTGATACCAAACCCGTATCACACGGAGCTTGAAACATGGGTGAATCTAATGATAGATTTTTGCAACCATCTCATTGATCTCAAGCAATGAAGCATCAGTTACAGTACAAATTACCAGGGCCGGCAGAGGGGGTGCGCCACCTGCGCGACCGCCTCCGCCAAACAGGGGCCTCTGTTTACTATATATATATATTAGTTGTAATGATACTATATATTACTCCCTCCAATTCTTTTTACTTGCACCATTTCCTTTTTGGGAGTCAAAGTTAGTAAACTTTGACCAATTTTTTTGACAAATTTATAATGTATAATATAGTCAAGTGAGATCTTGTTTGATACGTCTTAAATTCTTAATGTATCTTTTATTAATATCAATTTTTATAATTTTCTAAACAATACAATTTAAGTTATTAGTAGTCAAAGTTGTGTATTAAAGACTGTGCAGAATGGAATGGTGCAAGTAAAAAGAATCGGATGGAGTAGTTAAAGCAGAATGTAGATGAATGGTTTGAGCAAAGCCTTATTTCCCAAGAATCAAGGGTTCAAACCTTGATATAGTTATTTTGTCAATTTTTTAATGCTTTATTTTTTTTGGATGAAGTAACCATTAATGCTTACATTTATCTAACTTATTGTTCCAACTTCCAACACTAATCTTAAATACTACTCCCTCAATCTTTTTTTGGCCAAGATTATTTCCTTTAAGTTTTTATTCTCCCACACCACATAATGTTCTATGTAATTAAATTCTTTCTTGAAATAATCCATATTCCCAAAAAAATTGCATTGCATCGCTACAACAACAAAATATATGGCTTGAATAGGTTTAAAACTTTTATTTTTTTGAAAGGGGTTTAAGACTTTATTGTTTATTTTTTTTAGTTTTTGTTTTAATTTTTGTAATTATTGTGATTTTTAAAAGTAAAAAAATATTTGAGAATCAAGGATTCAAGGGTCTCATTTTATGAATCTGAACAGGGCCTCCAAATTCTTAGCCCCGGCCCTGAAATTTACAATACGTAGTACACTGTGAAAGTGTGAATGAAGCCTACATCATGTGATTTCACTTCACTATGGGTCTATGGCAAATGGCTAACTCCTCACAAATATGAAAGGTCAACATAAATGAATGGTGTATGTAATGGCATATGCCTAAATTGTAAAAGTAACTTTCTGCAAAGATTAAAAAAAAAATCGTCAACTCGACATAAGGGATGTGCACTAGGGATAATTCAAATTGTTAAAATTTCAGATCGATTTCATCCTACCCTTTAAGCACCGAATACTGAGAAACATATAATGGATGAATGGCTACATCAAAAGCAAACAGCCATTGTCTTTGAATAGCAAATGGGCTAACTACCCGACAATTATACCTTCCAAAAGGCCCATTTTCTCTCTATTAGGTTGTGCTTGACAAGTATAGATGCTATTTTTTTACACTCTTCTTTCTAATACACATCTCTCTTCGTGTGGGCTAAAAGAATCACAAATTACAACGGTAGAGTGAAAATGATTTCATGATCACTTGAAATGGAAACTAAAATTGTATAGTGCCATTTTTAATTTATTTAATCTGTAATTTTATAATATGGAGCTGAAAATCGTAAAAATTGTCGATAGCAGTGATTTAGCTAACTGTTAAATTGGGAAGAAAATAAAAACAAAAATTGAAGTGAGATTGAGTTTTGAGTTTGAGGGGTTGACTGATGGAGAAAGCTGCGTTTGGAGACTAGAGACTGAGTGTGTGTGTGTTTTTGTTGCTCTGATTTGTTTGCCCAGGTAGTGAATTCAATTTCTGGCTATTTTTATTATTTTTTAAAAAAGAAATAAAAAGTTGGAAAAGAATACGAAGTGGAGTAGAATAATTCAATTTTGTAACTATGTGAGAATTGACATTACCTATGAAATATGATTTCACSAGAAATTCCAAATATTGTTTGATTTTAAGTYRGYAGTATAATTTTTTTTTTTTWATGTTAAGAGAGTTATAAGAACGGTTTTGTGAATCGATTTCAAGATSTCTTAAATTCGGYAGGAAAATTTTAACTATTTACATATCTCTTTCATTTCAAATATAAATTTTACGTCCGATAATTTRATGGGAAGTTTCACTCGCGTGGGGAGAGTTAGGTAATTG
Source organism: Bassia scoparia (assembly GCA_008642245.1). NCBI lineage: Eukaryota > Viridiplantae > Streptophyta > Magnoliopsida > Caryophyllales > Amaranthaceae > Bassia > Bassia scoparia. The sequence goes on from SNQN01009459.1 coordinate 21,283, forward strand.
AATTCTTCTAATTCATATTACCTGTACAWTTTTTGTTAACCAAACAAGAACTCACAAGTAATTCRWAGGAAAWT
>SNQN01009460.1:0-18414 GCA_008642245.1 Bassia scoparia
CTGTTGTTAACTTAACCATACCCGTACGAGGTATGGCTTTTGGTGTTCCATCAGACTAACAAGACATGTTTCAAATAGTTCCTCATATTCAGCCATCATCAAAGTTTTCACCACAAAGAAGAATTACTTCCAAGGTCCCAAGCAACCCTAGCCTTTACAAGCACATCTCAACAAGCTTGAGCAAAATGGGTAAGCAATTGGCCATTGGTTGGTTCAAGCACTATCCATCAAGTTCACTCACATTCAAGCCACAACACAGCAGCTAACATGCCACCAATTGCGCGCACCCATGGCAAATTCAGCAATGATCAATGAACATCCAACCCTAAATTGACGGAAGAGACAACACTCGGAAGTGAGGTTTATTACTGAATTGGAATGAATCATTCAAGGTAGCTTCTCTTCTCTTGGATTGGAAATATCAGCAAATTCGCAGCATGGGAGCGAAAGGCAAGCAAAGGCTCGAATTAGCAACAAATGGAGAATGCACAACCGACGAGCAAACTGGAATAACCCTCCAAGCGCGTATTACGCTTAAACTCTGCGTATATACGCGTAGACGTTATACAGTTCTTGAGCTATTCGCTCCTGCTTCCCATTTTTTCTTGCTCTGCGCGCATTATTTCGATTCCGGGGTCACTCCGAATATCAGCTACTTTCAAAACTGCACAATTCACATTCCTCCAGCAGCTAAATTACAATCCCTTAATTGGCTATTCAGATTTTTCAGGCATTTCACCGTCAACATTTCCAGCAACCTCCACGCATTACCACCTCCTCTCGGTTTGGATCTTCTCGAGCGGCCAAATTCCATAAGCACACTTGCCATGGCTCCCTCCGATCTCAGCAACTACATCTTTGGGTTCGTTTCCCATACAGAATCTCAGCATACATCCTTTTCGGGTCTACGGTTTCCCGCTCTACGAAATCTTCAAGCACTAATCTTTCGGGTCTACCTTCTCCGCTACAGAATCGCACAATCATGCATTCTTCGGGTGAATCTTCTCCGCTCAAGACAGTTACGGCGCTTTTCGGGTTTTGACTTCTCCGCCCGCATTCCCACACACATGCAAACTCCCCGAAGCCCAAGTCACCGTTGGGAGAACACCGGGATCCGGGAGCTCCGGGCCACCACCGCATGGGCAAGGTAGGTAAACTACTTTGTTATGCAGTCCGGCGGTACAGTATCAGGTCGCAGATCTTGATTGCTCTCCGTCCGCAATCTCATCTTTGACTTTCGTCTTACAGACATCGTCTCTTCAGCTCAGTCAAGTGGGGTTCGTTGCACTGAAATGTTCTCCAAATTGAGTATCCGTATGCTACCGGTCTCCGTTGTTCGAATCAGAGGATTTTGAATTCACATGGACTCGCAACGTCGTACTCGAATATTGCGCACGTCACGCAAGCAAAATATTTTCTTTCGGTTTTCTCAACGTTTTCAAAGGTTTTCAGCGGCTTCTCTTGCTTTTTGTTCTTCTTGTCCCGCACTTTTCTGAATCCGCCAGTCTTTTAAATTTTTTTCTGATTTTTCTTATTTTCTATGCATTTGCAGGTACGCGTCGCAGAATGTGATATGGGAACATCCTCCGGAAATACGTGCTTCTTAAACTTCTGAATCCTTGCTTGGAGCAAGGTGTCTAGGTGCGTTGATCAGGGACCGCATAACTTCGGAGGGAATCAAATTTTCGGTTTTTGGAAATTATATAGAACATTGGCGTTATACGCACATGTTGGCGTTTCACGTCATCAGGCTTTACGCTCACAGGGCTATTCGCTCAATATGTACATACGAAATTCCAAAACCATTATGAAAGCAGCAGCGTATTCGCCGTTACGAGCTTTTACGCAGGGAAGCGGATATAGATCTTACAGCGTATTACGCGGTTGATGTTGCTCGAAAATGCCTCTGCCTTTCCTCTGCCCTTGACTCAGTCGAGACAGCTTTTCACTTCCCTATTTTTACACTGCATACTCTCTCTCTCTCTCTCTCGAACCTTTACACCTCCTATGTTTTAATTCAAGCATCGATTTCTGGCCTCAACAGCGCTAACAAAGGGTGATTCTGAGATTACTCACCATAGCTCTCTCACTTTCTTTTATTGACTAACCCATTGTATGAGTTTTCTAAGCATGTAGAAACTCACTTTACTTGTTTCTGTAATGTAGTTTCACATGTTTCTGGTTTCATTGGTTTTTGGTTTTTCATATATTTATTATTCTGTCATACCTCACATCTTTCCTTGTATAGCAATTGACGCGAAATATCATTGCGCTTGCATTCAGGACTAACACTATTTTCTTTTTTTCATGTAGCGATTCAAGGCAAAGGATTCGTTTCATGCGTGTTACCACACTTTTGTTTTCTTTGCCGATTTTGGGCAAGATGCGTTGCATATACTTTAGTTTATGCATTCTCTTATTGCATATTTCATTGTTGTGTATCTTTTGTATATGTTTTGCTAAACAAGACCGATTTTGATACTTTAAATCGATTACTTGACCTGTGTTAGGGCACCGTTTTTAACATGATTAATACAAAGTGTCACAATTCTAGTGTGCGCTTTGCTATCGTCAACACTTCATAGTATTCGGGTTAGTTCGCTTCTAAGGTGCTAAAAAACGTCCGTTAGTGCTTCACTATCTATGAATGGGATTACTGAGAGCGAATAGGCCGCTATCGGTCGAGTTCAGTCTGCTTCTCCGGTCCGAACCCAGACTGGTTACTTGATGGACGTGGGCAGATTTGCACCAACGTTTCGGGCGTCGTGATCCTATTAGGCACGGGTGGCGACTCCTCATTCGACACCCTCCGCCTGTGCGATTCCGTGGCTCAAGCCCCTAGCACCTCGATGTGTCCAGCGCGCCCCGTATCGCTGGGCGCGCCCACGTTCCTCGCAGCCTTAAGTAGTGCTCATCTCAAAGGAATTTTCAGTCTTCACATTACGCTCACCGAAAATTGTTCGGGCTTTCTGGGTCTTACCTTGCGGTCCAGGCGGCCTCGGTGTTCTCACTCCCTTCGAGATCTTTAACTCCTTCGGTCGTCCCTGCTAATTAAGGATTGCCGAGCGGTTCCAGCTCAACATTTTAGTTGCATCTCCTTGTCACCTTAAGAGACTCTTCGATCGAACCCATCGTCCCTCGTCCTGGGCACTCTTAGTGAACATCGCATGCTCTGCACTCCTTTGCAATTCGGTGTCCAGATACTTCTCACTTCTGATCTCACTTTCCGGGAATTGTGGGGATAGGTCGCTTGCCCCACTCCTTCCCTCACCCAGCTATGGGCGGTGACCTAGATAACTCATTTCTCGTGGACTGCTTAACATGAGTGGTTTGCCTTTCCACAGGGGTCAACACTTTAACGGGACCTTTGGCTACTTTTTCGTAGTATTGGCCAATCACCTTCACGACGTCTAACAAGTCTGTTTGAAACCTTTTCAATCGCATGCAGATACAATACAATAGGGGACAACACCTGTTTTACTTTGGTAGTAGATACAGTCATGCTAGCACTCGCTCTCAAATGCCTAAACCGCTCTCATTATAGCTATAAGATATCCCTAGGTACAAACTTTCACACTTCCCACTATATATAACTACCGCTACATGATAGTCCTTTATACGTACTTCTCTTATTTAGTCCTTCCTCATGCATAGGCAACTTCCCACTACTAGGTACTACGCCATGTATGCCTAGGCTATAGGTACTACCCACTATTGTACTTCCCACTCCTTTTCGTGGTAACTACCACTATCTCCTTGTTTGTAGAATTGTGCCATCAGTGCTCCTGATCCTTTCTTTTTAGGGCATACTTCCACACCGTTGTGCTATTAGCTCCATGCCAACCCGCCTCTCACTGGCTGTACTCAATCACTCGTTAATCCAAGCGTTTGCTTATCCATTTGTCGTTTGTCCGCTTAGTCACCTGCTACATGTCCAAGGCGCTCGCCAGGCGCTCATGTGGTCAGAAGCACCCTCTTCGGAGCTGTTAAGCAGACACTTTTACCGCATTGGTACCGGGCTTAGGGGTATCATACTTTTGCATGGGGCCGTTTGATGTGCCCGAGCATCTTGTGTGTACCACATACTTGTCCCCTGCACCGAGTATTCGTCTGACACTGAGCAGTTAGCACCCACACGACGCGCGACTCCAACCCTTAATGTTTACGATGTTTGCTTTAGAGACTATACCATTGGTGCCTCGAGACGGTGTGCATTGTCATTAGCGGATGCCAAAGACACAAGTTTAAATCTCAGCGCCTCGAGGTGGTCTTCGCGCTACTTCCTTTTTTTCCTGTCACTTTTACGTCGTTTGGTTTTGCCTTAACTTTCCTTTTTCTATCAAAGAACCTTCGGTATTATTATCCCTTTACTTTCACTTTTCCTTTCCTCTCTCCTTTCTCTGAATGTTCTCTTGCTTTTTACATGAGCCAGGTTTTTCTCTTTCTCTCAGTTGGTTTTTGGTGAGGCTTTCTCTCTCTTTTTATGTCTTTTTCCTCTATGTAAGTTCATTTTCTACCTGTACTTCGAGTTTTTTTCTTTCACTTCATAGCGATGGATATCGTATAGTAACCAGAACTGTGACCATGCTTATTCCCGACCCAGGTCTTGTATTTTCTCACTTAAATGTAAGTGTTATGTCGCTAGACGGCACCGTCGGCCGACCGCGCCGACGCGGGCTTGATGGACCTGCGGATGGATTTCCTGATCATGACCTGCGGACTTGATTCAGGCGGTCCAGTCTGACTGTTCTAGACCTGTTTTTACCTTTTATTAAAATTAGATAAAAATGTCTTATTAAATCTCCTACTCTCACCCGAACAATGTGCATCTATTCCATCTATTTTAGTTCCGTGATAACAATTTTTTTTATCTACTCATCATTCACTGCTCTCTTTTCGTTTTTATTAGGCTATAGACTGTTTATGAAAAAAAACCATTTCACAACTAATCTATGTGATTGAACTATCCAATCAATCCCAAGCTTTTCTATACAGTCACTCCTACAACAAAATCAACTTACATCACTGCACCACCATCTAACTGTGTAAGTGAAAAACAACCCATTGAACGACACATCAATCAAATTCATGAGAGTGATATTACCGTCCAATTGACCGTGTCTTGAGTGACTTTGTTGGAGAGGAGAGAGACAAATCTAGGCTTTGACAATAACGTGGTGCGATGGGTTCTGTGACATCGCGAGAGAGAGAACGCGGTGACTGCGGGGGCCCAGGGTATCGGTCGTGGGCGCGACAGAGGGGAGACGCCGCGAGTCGGCTGTGGGGGTCGTGGCTTTTTAGGTTTTGGTGGTCGTGCACGTGGAGACGCGAGTGGTAGATTAGATGATGTGATGGGTAGGAAAGAATAATGATAATGGATTTGTCATTAAAAACAATTATTTCCACCTCCGACGAACCCCGGTTTTGGACGGATCGCCGGAAGATCGACTCCTTTTATTGTTCCGGACCTGACCGAATCGCGTCTGGTCCGATCTAAATAAGGTCCGCTCGGGATGCGGTTTCGGTCCAGACCGGCCGCTGCTCCCCCTTGTAGTTGTGGGACTCACCATCCCGGACCCGTCTGTATATCGTACTTGGGTCGATCCTATTCCATGGGTGTTTGTATGTGAGGCTAATGTTTAGAGGATTGGCCGTTTCGTATTGTACCCCCTTGTACCTACTTTGACATTAATGCGAGGTTAGGGTTGTAGAACCCATTACCATGAGTGGAGTATGTAAATATGGGGTGATGCTTATTTCCGAGTTTGTAGCTACCGATATTTATTGCCGTCTACAAGCATCTACTTCGGGTCAGGTTGCACCGGTAACGTCGGGTTTTGTTATCTAAATTCCAACAGACCTTCTGACTCATCATTGGAAGTGACGATTTCTTCTTGCAACTTCTGTTCTAGTGCTGGTGGCCAAGCTGTTCAGACCTCCCATGTACTATTTGCGTTTCAAGGTTCATAGAGATGGTCTTCTGTTTCTGTTCCTTTCCTTCCGACCTCCTATGATATCACTTGCCTCATACTTATGCCCACTTGTTACACATCTCGGTTTCTTGTCTATGCATGGTGTGGGAGCTCCACATTACCTCTTTGAACTTATTCAGTGTTATAGCTAAGAGTGAACTATGGCCCTAGTTGGTGCCCCATTCCCCTCGAATAATTATCAGTGTTGGCGTACGGTACAATCGGCTGAAGTGTTCGTGAGTTTATTATTTGCGTCTACCCGACATGGACATTCCCTGGGAAGACTCGACCGTCCTAACCTCTGTTACGCTGTCCTCGAGGATGAACCAGACAGGTGTGGTCTTTTATTTAGAAGGAGAAGCTTTGGTGTGGGTGCCTTTGTGTTCCCGAGGGATGAAGCCTGCGGCAGTGTGCGAGTTAGACGAGCATACTTTGGCAGACCCTGTCACAGTTTGACCAGGGAGGGTCACATATGTCCTTCCTTCTCGACTTTATACTTGCATTTTCTGGTCATGTTCTTTTCCTTGTATGATGTGAACATATGTATTTCATCTACTATTACACTACGAGCCATGCTTACGTCTTGTCAGGTTTGCTTTATGCCTCTTGGAGAAGGATAGACTAGCATCCTGACTCAGCCTGCTCAAATACTCTTTCTTAGCTTGTACTTTATGTTTTTGTTGTTACTAACTATTTTGTTCTATCTGAACCCTAAGCTTGGCCCTACCAGGTTTTGGCTCGTGGAGGTCATGCGGCATGGCGATCATTCCCTAAGCCTCCTCAGCAACAATTTATTGGCCCCTTTGACTCTCTCAATGTGGGGTCAACAGACCACAGCCCCTAGGCCCTCTAGTCCTGACCTGCAGGCCGCATGGTCAGGAAAGCTCACCTCCTCGACCCGCTTTCTCTTCTCCTTGCGCCACAGGAAAGGTAGAGCCAAAGAGCTATTGCGGTCTTCCTCTACCAGTCCGTCAACGCCTCAAGACAGCGATGGGCGAGAGGTGATGACCCAAAACTTGCTGCGTCTGGTTTTTCTTCTACATCCCTTGTTTGTGGTTTTATTTTGAGTGTTACTCTAACTATTATTCCTTTGTAGCTGACTCGTTCGCTTACAGCTCCTTTCTTCCTCCTCCGCATAAGAGTTTCGTAAGAGAACAAGATCTGAGAAAAATCCGCTGGTTAACAAGTCAGTGAGGAGAGGCAGTCCTTTATACTGCTAGTCAAGAGTACAGCTAGGCGAGTCGGGCGTGTTGAGGAAGCATGCTCTCAAGCTTTGAGGTTAAGGGGAAGCTGCCGACGCATGCAGAGTTGCTCATCGTGCTCACAATCTTGTCGGAGCACTTATCCGCCTTGGTTTCGCCTCTGTCCCATCGGCATTAACAGACCTCCGGTTTGAACATGTCTACTGGTTTGCGATAACTATCCATGAGAAAGTACACTTTTGGTCGCTGAGGGAGGTTGAGCTCTCGAGCGGATGCGAAAGGTAAAGATGAATAGTTGCTAGAGAGAGGCTACTCCGACAGAGCAAAACTGGCGAGAAGTGGCTTGTGGTCGTTTCCAGCTGTGCCTTCTTAGATCCGACCACCTGTCTTCTCACCCATCACGGTTGGGAAGTGAGGATTGTGCCAGTACCCAAGGAGGGTAGCTTCATTTGTTTGCTTCCTTCTGTTGCATGTTCTCGTTCATTTTATTCTTCATACGTTTCTATTGGCCATGTTCTGCATGATGTATATTTTGCCAGGTGATTTATTTTATACCTATAACAAATTTATATATATTTATATATATATTATATATATTTTATATTTTTTATTTAAATTTATATCTTGTTTTACTATATATATTTATATATTACTCTATTATATAATGGTCCGACAGTGTTGGATAATTTCAGTTTTGAATTACAATACAACCCTTCCCCCAATTGCGCAACCTTTTACGTGCTTTCCACTTGGATATCATTTGCTGACTGTGACCTTTACTTTTTTTTTATCTTGATTTCATTGGAAGGTGACTTTCAACAAGCTATCGTGTATTTGAACTTCCTAGCTCGCTGATTAGCATGTCTTTGAAGTGTTATATGCCTCGAAGGTTAACACCTCTAGTTAGTGATGGTACATTTTAATAAGTAGTCAAAGATCAGATTTCAAACTTTATTTATTTGCAAATTGATCTATGGTGCTTGTCATGCTAGAGTGTTCATGACTTCCAGACCGCAATTTGACGTTGGGCCGGGACCGAGCGGCCGGACCGTCCTGTCCACCGGTCCTGTCTTCGGTCCTTGGAAATTAGCATTGGGTCGCCAGTTAGTCGGGTAAAAACCGGTGGCTCCGTCGTTGACTGGCGACCGATAATTTAAATATTTTGCGTGTGTTTTTGGAATGAATGCATAACCATATCAGATCAATCACCTCACTTCATTTACTCCAACCCTAACTCCTCTCCTCCCTCTTCATCTTTCCCTCTTCTTCCTTCTCCATCTGATCTCTGTTGTTGCCACTCGGCCCTCTCCTCCGGTCCTACCGTTCCCTCCACACTCCTCATTCTCTGATTCTGCTGGCTGTTGCATCACTTCTCATTCCCGAGCTCGCAGTCCCGGCGACAGCAGGTAGAATTTTTGTATTTTTTTTTTGTTTATTTTTATTAAACATAACATGTAACTTGTTGGTATTTTGTGTTATCTTGTTGTTTATTAGTATTTTTATGCTAGGTTTTATTTTTGTGCTTTTTGTTTTAAATATTTTCTCAATCTTTTTCGTGATTTATTTCTATTAATTTCTTCTGTTTTATACTGGTTCTATGTATTGTTGTTGATTTTCTGATATGATTTTTCTTATTATTGCCAAAAAGAAAAAAACAAAGGAAACGTGCAGGTAAGGGGGGGTACTGCTCTTATACTTTGATATGTATTCAAGTTTTAACCACTTTAAAACAAACTCGTATTATCTTCGGCCTCCAACATAAAATCGGACCTACGGAACTGCTGGTCCGATTCGTTCATCTACCATTTCGGTCCTGGTCTAGGTTCCGTCAATTTAAGAATTCCAGTTCCCCAGTGCCGCGTTCTGGTCCGGTTTGGTAGTCTAGACGGAGTTTGTTTCCTATCAAGTAAGGGCTGATGAATGCCTTGTACTTCAACTTTGAAATAAAAACGAGCAAAATTTCCTAGTCTTTTTCAATATCCTCGACGGTTGTCTAATTCAGCTGCGGCCGCTTGCGTTGGTGTCTCAATGATCAAAGTCAGGCTTCTAATTCATTTCCCCCAAAACTTTGTTTGGTCCTTCCTAATTAGGGTTCAACTTCCGGGGTTTCTCTTTCCGGTTGCCTTCGACTTCTGACCCAATCTTCCAACCTAAATCTCCCGGGCTTATCTCCGTGAAATAGCGAGTGTTCTTCTGTAGAGCTGGACTTGAGAAGGGTTCCCCTCGGTTTTTGGTAAGCAAATTCTAGACTGACCTCTTTGTTCTTCATCTTTCATGATCATTAGAGGTGACCGGGAGGGATCTTCGACTCGCTGTCAGTCTGCTTCACTCGTATGACTGGAAATTGAGTGTGCCTTTCTCCTTCGGGGTTCGTTCTGGCTGCCATGGGATCCCGACGCTTTACCTGGTTCAATTGGCCTTCGAGCTTTTCTTGATCCTCGAGAGATTCTGTTTGCAGCTCCTGCCCGCCTTCGTCTGAGGCTATAACCGAGGTGCCCTGATGTTTTTTACCGAAACTAAGCACCATCCTCTTTGTGGCCTACAAACTGGCCTTCCATTATTGTGACCCAACAACTTGTTGGGATTCGAACCTGAGATGTTCTCTAGATGAACTAGTTGACTTGTTCTTAGTTCTCGGATGCCGGTGACGCACCTAAATGTCTCCCACATTGTAATCACGATGAGAAGTACGCATCTCGACTAGCTTTGATTCCGGAGTCGCGACACTCATAATCACACCCATTAAATACATCCTTTGCACAGTTGATTAAGTTGGTTTGAATATCGCTGGATGCCAGAATAGCAAGATTATTATTTTTATTTATTTTATTGATTTTCTATTATAGATTTTCTTTAATTTTGTTTTTTTAGATATCTTTTTGTGTTTTTTTTTTGTTCGCCAATATTTTTTCGATTATTTATTGTTTTTCTTTGATTTTCTATGATTTTACAGTTTTTTAAAATGATTTATCTCAATTATGCATTCGACATTCTTGAGATAGAACTAGTAATTCGGGAATGAGTTGATTGCTAAGAAATTAAGTTTTTCACCAGTTTCCAAAAGTGTAAATGTTATTGGTTAGCGATTACGTGCAACAGCGGGATTATTCCGACGAAAGATGAATTAGCAAGATCGTTGACTGAGCAAGGCACGTCAGCCACACCTATATACGGTCCAGTGCCCGTATATACGCTTGGATGACCGTAATACGTCCAATTGAAGTTATCATTCTCAACCGTATATAGCGATCCTTGATCGATATACTGTTGCTATCTCGTTGCTTTAATTTAATTTATCTATCTTTTTCCCAATGCCTCTAAATGCTCTTGTGCTATCGACCATCAACAAACATTTTACGAGTGTAATTCAAGCTCTTAGACTCTCTCTCTCATTCAAATTCAATCCCAACATCCTCCTTTTCAAATCCAAGTCCCTGATTCGTCGCCACTTTTGGAGTCTATCTTTGGCGGATGAGTACAAGATTTAAGGCATTATACTTCTTTCTTTCTTGTCACTACTTTTTGTTATATATCATGATTCTTGTTTTCTTATTGGTTTTCATCAGTGTCTTTCGTTTTCCATCACTTCGACTATTATCCTCGTTTGAATTATATTGCCAATGTAATGTTTCTTCTATTTGCAAGGATTAATTGGCAGCAAGCTTGTGACTCTAATCTGCTTTGTTTTGTTTCTGATAGCGATAGGGGTAATTTGTTAGTATATTTTGGTTTTATTCTATGTTATTTTCTTCATTTTGCGCCTATCACAACAGAAACGGCTGTCGCGCCCGTGTTAGCACCGATTTTTCGGTGCTTCACAGACCTTTAGCACCGATTTTGTGCTCACGCGGTCGCCTTCCTTGTCGCTAACTTTTTGCGACCGTAATCGGTCGCTCCCTCTGTACGCGTTTAGTGAACCGTGTACAAAGAGGACTGATTTTGAGTGTAAGAAAATTAGCGACCGAAGTCGTCCGCTAATAGGCGACTCGATTTGCGTATATCGTTCCTTTCTTTTGGTTTCAATCTGTTTTCTCTTTCACACTTTCGATTTGCAATCGTTTGATGCATGTTAATGATTCTTTTTAGTACCGATTGATTGAGCAAAGCGCTTGAACTCTATCTTGTTGTTTTTTTCTTTGATAGCGATAAGGGGTCAGTGATTAGTTATTTTGATTTTGCTTTCTATTGTACTATTATTCTTATCTTTCGCATTCAACAGAACGCTTCGGGCGCGTCATAGGACCGAATTTCGTCGGAGCCTTTACGACCGTTTCGGTCGCTACGACGTGCGCTATCCCTTCGTCGCTAAAAATTTTCGACATAACGGTCGCACCTCTTATTGACGATTTAGCAACCGTTACAAAGAGAGGTTGAAGTTAAAAAAAATTAAAAGCGACTCGAAAGTCGTGCTATGCGCCGATGTATTCGGTCCTTTTCTTTTGGTTTTCAATCATGTTATTTTTCGTTTCAAGTTTTCAGTTATCGCAATCGTTTTGATTAATTGCCAATGTTATGATTCTTTTATTAAGTGATTGATTGGAAGCAGTTTTGCACTCTATCTTCTTTGTTTTTTTTTTTCTTTGATATGCGATAAGGGTGTTGGTATATATATTTCCGTTTGATTTTTGTATATTTTCTTCTCTTTGCGCCTATCACAACAGACAAGCTTGGCGCACTCGTTGCGACCGATTTCGGTCCTAGACTATTACCGCCGTTTTCGTCGATGAAGCCGGTCGCCTATCCCTTCGTCGCTACAAATTTTTTGCGACCGTAACTCGTCGCTACCCTCTTACGCTGCGATTTAGCAACCGGTCAAGAACTTGAATTTTGAAGTTAAAAACACATAGCGCCGATTTGTTTCGTCCGCTTTTGCTTTGGTTTTCTCATTGAGATTCTTTCTTTTCAATCCTTTCGACTTATCGCAACTCGTTTTAATTTCTACTTGCCATGTTAATGGATTTTCTTTATTATTAGCGCTTGAATTGTACGCAAAGCTTTCAACTCAATTCTTCTTTTTGTTTTTTCCTATAGAGATAAGGGTAAGTTGTGTTAATTGAGTTTTTCTCTGTATATATTTTCATCTTTGCGCCGCTATCCACAAGAAAAACGCTTCGGTGCCGTCTTGCGACGAATTGTCGGTTCGTAAACCTATTAGCGACCGATTTCTCCACACGTCGGCCTATCCCTTCGTCGCTAACAAATTTTTCAGCCGATTTACGCCGTTACAAGGGCTGAATTTTGAAGTAAAGCTATTAGCGACCGACTTTGCGGTCGCCTAAAAAATTTCCCTCCATTTTCTAAGGGAAGGGGTTATGACCGAAAGTCGGTCGCGTAGCGACCAGAATCCAAATCGGCCTATTAGCGACCGATTTTCCGTCCGCTAAACTCCTTTCCCTCTAAAAATGGAATACTTTTGCGACCGCTTCGCTTTTTTTCTAAACGTTCGTGGCTTTGTTTCACCTATTTTTTTTCCGTAAATGTATAAAAGATTAAATTATATTGATGAACATAAACATTACAAAAAGAAATTAATTTCGATTAAAACAGGTACTACACGCAGATGACGCAATATCGTTTCTAAATTTAATAAAAAATGCACCTAACAACGTACGATAAACTTAATCCAATCGTAACAAAAACTGTTCATGAAAGCGTCAGGGAAGCGCTGGAAAGGGCGAAATGCGAACTGCCTCTGAAGGCCAGCTGCGACAAGGAGACTTGTTGAGATCGACGGTGAGCCACTAGAGCCTGAGACTTAGAAAGATTCTGAGTATACTTTCTGCATATGAGTTCATGTTGACAATTCCAATAAAGACTAGCACTATTTTTTACGGCCTTTCGATTTTCGCGACTCATCTACAACGCAACTATTACACGGTTTTAAGCTCGTTCATGTCTGTTTTCATTTCATTAAAGTCATCGTTGCATGTATATGCGCGCCTCTAGGTCATCCGCCTCCCTAGCACGGCCCCGCGAGCACGTTTGTAGGCAATGTCGATTAGCCACTCTGTATTAACTAATACTCACAAATTCCAGCTTCCGCCCATTCGCCGCATAACGTCACCGTTACCTCAATCGATGTCAATTGCATTCAACAATATGTGCAGCGCCAACAATCAGTTTCTTGAACAATTATAAATGAAGCAACTTCAATATTTGGGGAAAGTAGCGAGATAAGAGAGTAATTCACTAAACTGGACATTGGACAAGAAATACTAATTCACGAAATTAAAATTGGGAAAGACTCGGCAGTGCATGAACAATGCAACAGAAGGGAGAGGCCGAAGCAACAGCAGCAGCGCAACCCCAACCGTTAGCAACACAACCTAGAGCACCACCACGCAACCCAAGCAGCACCGCAAGAGAGAGTGAGTAGGTGGAAATTTTGGGGGTTCCATTCTTTGCTCCTTCCAAAATATTTATCATTATTTATTAGTATTGTTTTCTTCTCTAGTTCCTTTTCAACAGTCATCTAAATAGCACAAACTTCAGTTTTGTACCGCTCTAACTCCGTGAACTGGACTGTTTCACCGCATGGCATTACTACCGTCCAATCACGAGATGGACTTAAGCAATTCCAAAGTTTTGTCCCAACCTGTTACACAATCACACCTTTCTTGTCATACAACATTATGCATGTAGTTGACCTCTTTATCATGTCCTTTTTGCATCAGAATGCAAAAATTTACTATTGCCAACTCTTCACGTGTTTATCCGTATATTCTCTAGATCAAATTGTACTATAAATCTACACCACACCCCCATATCTAAACACATAGAAAATCTCATTGTGATTTCTCTTCCTAAAATATCAGCAATTTAAAGAGAAAATAAGGCTTCATCACAAGAATCAGCTAGAACTAGCAGTTGAGATGTTTCATAAGGACTCGGTTTGTCCATCTCAACTTGCGAGCGTTAGCCAGCTACACAATCAGCTAAGGTCTATGTATAGTGTATGACTAACTTGAAACCTCGATTTCAACCGCAGCAGGAAAACTTCGCAGGGTAAACAGCATCCAGACACAATTTCCACCTTTGGCAAACAAGCAATTTCTTTTTGTTTGTTTGCATATAGCAAACTGTCAGTTGTTATGCCACGATCAACCTACCTAAAGGCGACATATTAATTCACAATCATTAAACCTGCAAAAAAGAGCCAAATACTGCTAGCACGATACATTTACCCATATCTATGAGGAAATCAAGCTACCCATAAACAAAAAGATCACAGAGCAACAATTCAACGAACACTACCCCAAGAACTCGACATTAAACTAGAAAAATAAAAAATAAAATTAAAATCTTGCATAACCCTTACCCAATGTGGTGGCGTGGACTGGCTCCGGCTGGCCAGAACGACAGGTTGGGAGGCGAAAGGGCTCGTGGGGTGGAATTTATTGGGGGTTTTCCTTCTGCTTCGACGCGCGCGAGGGAGAGAGAGGAGAGGCGACCGAGGGAGCGAGGTGGGGCTCAGGTGGCTCTCGCTCAACGTGGCGAAGTGGAGTGAGAGTGGTTTGGGTTTTGATTTTGGGGTTTTCAGGTGGAGTGCGAGTGTTTGAGGTCTCGAGAGGGAGAAGGGCTCGGTGGGGGGACCCGGAATGCGTCTGAGGAAGGGACGCCGCGGGCTGACGGTATGAGAGGCGTCTTGAGGTTGGGGTTTTTGGGTTTGAGTGAGGGGTTTTGTGACGGGGCAGTCGAAAAAGGATGCGAGAGTGGGTCGTGTGAGGATGCCGTCTGAGGGTTTTGGACTAAAATAAAAAAACGACTTTTATTTTTTTTTTCTGAAAAATTAGCGACTGACATTCGGTCGCTAACCTATTTTTCACGGCGGAGGGAAACCGAAGCTCCTAGGCCCACCAATCATAAAGGCTTAATCGACCGATTGCGGTCGTAAACTGTCCTAACCGCGAGCCGATGAAAAATCAGTCGTAATACGTTCGCCCGGAAGCGTTTTTCTTGTGTGATGACCTTTCGATGGCTTACTAAGCTGAATTTACGAATCTCTTTAAATTCGGCTTCGATCCATGGACGAACATTTAGGCTTCATTAAAATTTATTATGAACTGACAAACTAGGCTAGGTAGTGTATGTGCATGATGCAGAATCGCTTTTTAAATTCTAAGCTAGAGCCTTCTAGAGATTATTGCTTAAGTTGTGTGTATTCAATTGATTTATCGAATGGAATTAAAATGAACTAGGTACAGCCACTATTGAGGCAGATGTAGTCAAGTTATTCTCCATGTCCCCGAACCCACGCTGGTTATGATCAACTCGTGGCATTGATGCCATTTTCGGCGTCCGAGATTACCTTCTAGGCACGGTGCGTTCCCCACTCACGAACACTCCTACTCCCAACCATCACGTGTAGTTCGTGCTTGGCCCCGACGAAATCGACGTCAGAAAAGCCCGAAAGGACACTCCATAACACTAGAGTTCGGCCTCTACCTTTGGTAAATACTCAACAGTACACTATTAGGAATTTCCTTTGCCCAGGCCTAAGACAAGAAAGTACTAACATCCTGCCCCGATTTATAGGCAAGTGGCATGATGGTATTGAAGTATGCGGGCCTTTACGGGATGGAGTAATTCTTAACACTTACCACACTTCTAACTAGTTCTTGCTTGTTCTTAGCTCAGAACAAAACCAGCCAAGGACTTTGCTGCTGTCCAGGCCCTGATGGCTGCACGGGCACCTTGGAATTCCGAGGATGTAGTCACTATCATCGAGTAATGAACATCAGGTAGGGATGAGTGTATGATTCTTTGTATAATCCCATGTACCATTTAACTACAAGCCTGATCCCGCCCTGTCGTTGCCTTTTGTCATCGTATTCTCCAGCTAGAAGTACCTCCTATCTATCCATCTATTGGCTCCTTGATCAACACCATCGCCGAGCTGACTGGTTGTATACTTGCTCTTTTTGACTTCCCAATTATTATCTCTTGGCTCCATGTTTTGTTGAGTGGGCTATGTTTGGGAAAGAGCATTGGCTTGGTGATTTTCCGACGCCAAGGATATGTGTGTTGTGAAATTGCTTAGTTCTAGTACGTCATGACTTGTTCTACACCTTCATCCCGTCTTCTCTTTGCTTCAAACTCCTCGTAATCTGGCTCTTACACCAGCTGAGGTCGACTTGCATAACTAAAGACTTTCCCCTTCTCGTGCACATTTGATCCCGGGATGCGGCTTCTTTTCTATTTCGGTTGTTGCGCTAGAACCCAAACTTCCCCGCATACTCAGTTTTCCCTTGGTTCTGTTCCTTGATAAGAGATGACCCGCCATTACAACTTGGTAGTTGACCGTTGCAGGTATAGTCCAACTATTCTAACCTTAGGGACTCGAGGGTTATTCGTGGCATCCACTTGAATCAGCCAATGTGTGCGCCTTGCTCCTCTCGAGCGTACTAGAAGACCATAGTCAGCGAGTTATAGGCCATTCTGTCGTTCGGGTAGAATGATTGTGCTCCTCAATGGTTCCGTTATTAGTTTGATTCTGTGAGACTTTGTAGATGAGCTGGAAGTAGCCTTCAACATTCGGTTGCCATAACCAAGCACTGTACCCATTTCTCATCTCAGCAATAGCTCTGCACCTCGATAGAATGGCTTCAAGTAATTGTGTTGGCTTGTCCTTTATACACCACCAACCTCTGAGCATATCATTTATGGCAAGTATAATAACCGCGTTCTCTAGGTAGGGTACGCATGAGACCAGCTTCGGTAGGGTGCAAAGCTATTAAGTTGCTGAGGTGACTCTGTCTTCTCCCAACTAAAGCTGTGGCGTGTTCCCTTATCGCAGCCCTCCATCCGACCAGTTGATTTTGAATTGTGGGCTTGAGCCACAAATACCGCATGTGAGTGCGTTGGGGGGGTGTTGTCGATAGAGGGGATCGCCACCGTGCCTATACAGGTTAATCACARACGCCCGAAACATTGGTGCCAAACYGATGGCCCTATTGTTAGGTCYAGTAACCAAAGCGTGGTTTCAGGGACATGGTACGAATAACATCTTTGAACCAATCCGCCCGCATGTGGTGGCCTCTACTCGKTCTCATTGTMGTTCCCTAAATCATAATCATTGAATTCAAAGAGCCTGTCGATTTGATCTTAGAACGCACATAACCTACTATTCTACAAGWGTTAATTTCTATTTTGCATGCATCACTGCCTATCCTAGCAATTGTGACCACTTCGAATTAATCAAATTAATATGTTACCTAAAATCCATTCATACATAATTAATCTGAATTTAATGTGATTCAAGAAAATTCCGGTCTTGATTAAGGAATCAAAAGTGTCATATGCATAAGAATCAAGAATAATAATATACAAGAATTGAAAACTCAAATATATACAAATCAACTCACCTTGTATCTCTATCAAAATAAAACATATATTAGTGTATCAACAACTTTGCTTCCAATTGAATTGCTTATCAAAACAAAGGAAATCGTTTGCATTGASAATTACAATTAAAACAATTACGATAAGTAAAAAGCGATTGAAAACGAATAAATGTACATGACTGAGAACCAAAAGCAAAACGAAATTCAATGTATTATATTAATCAAAATTGATAACAAGCGATGAGAGAGAGAGTGTGAGAGAGAGAGAGAGAGAGAGAGAGAGAAAGAAAGAGAGTTTGATTGAATAGCCTCAGAATTTGTACCTAAATCCGCAAAGGTACAACTCCGAAAGCTGCGACGAATTCAAGGGACTTTGATTTTGAGATTGGTTTGTGTTCGTGGAGTGAATTTGAATGAGAGAGACTTTTGAGGAGAGCTTAGTAGATTGCATTTTGTACAGTGGTATTTGATGAGGGTTCGATCGAACTACGCCCTATGATTATTCGTTTGATTGTCTCGAGTTAGTAAGACAAGAGAGCCCATTAAGGAATTTATACGTGTGTTTTCGAAGAAGGAATTAGGATAGATGTAATAGACAATTGGATATAACCGAATTGTCAATCCCAGAATTATATGACAGGGTCGCGTGTGTGATGGATGGTATTGTCGCAGGACGTCACGGACATACACAGTTTGTGGCTCTGATGTAATTCCGATAATAATACTTTTTGTATGTTCTCGTCCATACAATTATGACTCATATTTTCTGAATCTATTTTCTATGTTTCGGGAATATATCCTCTCTCTCACTCTCACATCACGTGTTTTGAAGATTTCTTTGGTAGCGTCACGCAGAAGGTTTGATATCGTAGAATAGGTTTACTCAGATCGTTCACG
>SNQN01009461.1:15035-25291 GCA_008642245.1 Bassia scoparia
TCAGAGGGGCTTTGTTGGGTCAACCCCCCGGGCCAGTCACCTTTGCTTGTTTTGCATGTTAGCCGAAGAAGACCAGTGTCCATTCTTAGGATGTTGACGGAAGACACGTACGTGYCAGCTGTCAATTTTTACCTCGTTACTCTGTCATTTTCTTTGTAAGTTCCTTGAACAGGAACAATTTTAAAATAAATAATGTGCACTTTTATCATTTGCATGTGTTGCATTATATTCCTGCTATGGTATCAATTCACCGAGGAACTTAACTTTTTTGGCATTTAATTTTGGTGTTTAGAGAGTCATAAGAATGAAGATGTGATTCAATCATAAAATCTCTCAAAATCTAGAGATAAACTCTAACTAATAGAATTATCCCTCACTAAGGAACTTCATTTCGTTGCTGCTAAGCATTTRATATACGGAGTATAATAAAGAGAGCCATGGCCTAGGTAGGCACACCTCTAGATCCGTCAATGCGAATCTACTATGATAAATTATTAGCGAATAGTTGGGTAAAAAACTTAAATGATTTCCTCTCCTTAACAAAACAAAGAATAAAAGGTATTGTATGCATCAAGCATTAGTGACCCTTTATATCAATATAGTGACYCATTTTCATTTTACGTCAATATAGTGATAAATAATAAGGGTCACTATTTGATAAAAAGAGTTACTATATTMACCAAAAGGGTCACTATAATCTGATGCAYAGTAAATTTATTGTACATTCGATGTACCTAATACTTTGTCAACAAAGAAAGACAAATAGAATAGKGACAGAAAGGAAAATATTTWCCTTCCAACCAAACGTATCTTAAGTTATTAAGCTAGGAAAGAGATATGTTCCTATGTCTAGTATCGGCCTAGATACGATCAACCGACTAATGTTGCAGGTAATAGGTATGTTTGGATTGAGTTTTTGGTCAAAACTCTATTTAATATAAATAATAGTGCTTGGTAAAGTAGTGTTTCATTGTAGCTTGTAGCGCTTGAGGTAGATCAGAGTTTTACAAAAACTACTAAATTAGCTTCCGGAATAGCTTTTCTAAACGCTATAATTTAATCATCTTATATACAGTGCGGGATGTGTGTATTACTACACTACTCCAACCGCTACTTATTTTCCAACATAATAAATTTATAATCAACGCAAACCTCTACTTATCACACAACTATAGCTATCTGCTGTTACCGCTGCTATATCACCTCTAGCATTAATCACTAGCTACCACTAGTTACTAAACACTAGATTTAACCTGTCTGCCAATAGCACGGTAAAAAGAAGTGCATACCTATATAATTCGAAAAATCTATTATATCTTTTATAAGGGTTTTTAATCCATTAAAGACTTATCGATCTTGTTTTTTTTATGCGGTGTTACACAATGTAAGAGAAAACCATAATAGTTATTGTTTTAAATACTTTTAATAGTACATCACTCATATTATCATATAATTGATCAATTGTTAAGTCAACTTGTATATGATAAACTTCATGATAATGATTATTTCGATCAATTATATTCAGTTTAATAAAAATACATAATAATCTGACAAACATTTAACAATGCGTTAATAAAAATTCTAATATTATAGGTAATATTATGGTTATTTCATTTTCAGATCATTGATATCTATCTATCATTTTACTCCGCTACACAAATAAATTCAATTCATAGTACGGAGTACAAACCTTACAATGATATTATTTTTTTAAGTTCAGTGGATAGTTACATGATATCTCATAACATGTTGTTTAGTTTTTTTTTTTGGGATAAATAACCATTTGTACTGGGTAGTTACAATATATTTAATAACAGTTTATACAACTGCCAACTTTACGGTTAGGGATTTTTTTTTAAAAACAAATGTGTAGTTTTTGTTTTGATAAAAAAGCCGAGGGGGGACTTTTGGAGGAAATGATGAGCAGTAAACGATTTTGGATGGACGTGTTTTTGGTGAGTTGTAGAGCGGTACAAATAGAATGCATTCTTTTAAATAATAGAGATATCCAACATGTAAATCAAGTGAGATTCTTAACTTGAGATTGTGCCCAAGAGTTAACTCTTTCCGAAAGCTCAAGTCAAAACAAATGTACATAAAATAAAGAGATATGTATTTAGTGATGTACCGATTTAGAGAAATTATAAAAAGTTGTTGTTGTTTTTATGTGGTGGAAAAACTTACCTTAATTTGTACGGAACTTTGTTCTCTAAAGCCACACTAGTATTGGACGTGCGAGGGCACATGTTCTCTGTATTAAACTTTGATTTATAATAGTGAAAAGTAGTGATAAAAAAAAATAAAGATAATAATGACAAAACGATTAAATGTTTTCATGAAAAATCATATTTTCTATGATATTCCGCCATATTGATATTGTATGATCCATCCGCCCCTGAATAATGAGAGACAATTGAATACACAATTATTGTATTTCCCAAAAAGAAATAAAATACGGAGTAGAAAGAATTAAAAAAACAATAATGCCTTCTGTAACTATTACACCATAATATTTCAAAAAATAGATAGAAGTAAATGCTGAACGAATTTTTAAATTTTGTAAAGAAATATTAGTTCATTTTAAAGAAGAAATTCAAATTCCCAAAAATAGAAAAATACAAATGATTAAACAATTCTTTCAAATCCTTTTACTAATAGAAAAGTTGCTTTCACTATGTCTTCCAATTCCTTAATGGAGCTCTCATGTTTCCCTCCAAAACCTCATTTCAAATTTTAAAACTACTAGAATTTGTCGATTGATTATAAATCTATAAGGGATTAAATTGTAGATGATAGGTAAATTGTATTTTATGTAAAAGGTGCTCTCTACATTTGAAAACTATGAAATATTGCACCAGTGAACCTTAACATGAAAAGGTAAAAATATTATGAGAAGATTTGAACGATTTTTCGAGTAATTATTCATGTAAATACACTAATAAAGAAACCGAATTCAAATTAAAGTTGTATAAAAGTATATACGGAGTACATTCGCTAACAAATAAGAAAAAATATATATAGAGTACGTACTTGATATATTATTATCGTTAAAAAAAGAAAAAAACTCTCTAAAAATTAATGAAAAACAGGAAAAAAAAATCCTATATATATGAGACACAAAAAGTGATTTGGTATAGTATGTATTTGTTTATAGAGAGCAATAATGAACTTGCAAAATTTATATATTAATAATTTAATATAATGAGCTAGGGGTTTGGAGTGGTAGTTTGAATCCCACATTTGATCCATGTGGTCAAAGATTTGAATCCTCATTGCCCCTCTCCATTATAAATGTACTCCGCCCTTGTGATTTATTCGCATCCAAAAAATAATTTTAATATAATGGTCTTACGTAGTCCATACAAAAATATTTTAAAATATATGTTACTCGTGTTTTTTTAAATCTATCAAATATTATATATAACCCCTGTGAAATTGCATGGTACAATCTAAATTTGAAGCATGAAAATGCAACTGTAAATAATATTTTTTTTAAAACATGTTATCAATATACCTTTATAGGAGTTAGTAATTAAAAAAATTTCAATTTTATCAAAAAAATAAAACATGTTATCAATAAATAAATTAAACCATCAAAATTGGTTCATGGCATGAAATAGGGTGGGGTACTGGGGTGGTTATATTTCCGTAGTTATTTCAGAAATGCAAGGTAGTTATCATTATGGAGCAAATGTAGGATGTTTATTTTTTTAAAAAAAAAAACAAAATTGTTGGATTAACAGGAGGCCTCCATTCAGGATTTGGAGGTCTCTCAACAAAACATAAATTTCTATTATAATATAGATAATATAGATATCTAACCTCCCCTCTAATACATGTGGTAACTTTCCTAAATTTAAAAAATAAAAATAAATATACCCACTAACTCATATTAGGGCCTATCATGATCAACTTATCACATGGTTATAGTCTTGCTTCAGCTAATACATACCACCCTAATTTGCACACGATGCGCACGTGCAATATTTTTTTAGCTAAATACTAAATTTTAATCTTTAAAACACAAAATTAATTAATGAATTTTAATAGAAACAATATAAACAATATGTAAAATAAAAAATGGAATTTACAAAAGGAAACAAAACCAAACTAAAATGGAATTTCTATCAAACAATAATACATGTAAATTATAAAGCTTATAAACAATAATGTGAAAAGGAATAGAATAAAAATAGGTTCAAACACAATACAATATTAGAATTAGAAGAAAAAAAATTGAAAAAGATTTGGAAAAGTTCCAAACACAATTATACAATATAATATGGTTATAGAAGAAAATAATGTGAGTATTTATACCCATCAAGTAAGTTAATATATGTATTTACTCCGTATAAGATTATTTCTATGAATTGTTATAGTGATTGATTGACTTATGGAGGATAAAATTTATGAAAAATGAGGATTAATTATGTTGTTGAAATATTGATTGCATTTAGGAAATTTAATGATTGGTTGAAGGATTCAATTTATTTTCTTTTTTATTTAAGGAATTTCTATTTATTATAAAGTTATTGATTGATTAAATAATTGAATAAATATGAGTTTTGTTGACCCTTGAGTTCCAATTGGTTTTGATGATGACTTACACAAACAAACTTAGCTAATAAAAGCTTTGAGTTCCTATGAAGTTTTACAGGTTCACAAAGTTTGATCTTGGAGAAACATGGAAATTCAAGGAGCATTCCAGAGTAGGAACACTATGAATCATCTATCAAGTTCCAAGGAAAGAGAAGTTCCAAAGTAGTATACTATTGAGGAACAAAGGAGAACAAAGAGAAGTTCATGTGTAACATTCTGCATAGGAACACACTAGAAAATCCACGAGTTTCTAAGTACAAATTGACGAAGGAAGAAGAAGAGAACATCAAGGAGTTCCAACAAAGTTTCTTGATGAAGAGAAGAGAAGAATTCCAGAATAATTATGAGAGTAATTTTCTAGGAATTTTGTACGTACGTTGGAGACTATAGTCTGGATGGAACACGAGTCTAGTTCATATAAGAACTTGAGTCTGTCTTAGGTCTAACTTTGGGTTAATAAGTCAAAGTGAATTTATTCCACTTTTAGGTCTAGTTCAATTCAGTTAAAATCTGATTTACCTAATAATAATTCGAATGGTGCCTAAATAATAGGATCTAGGTAACTAACTTATACTAGGTCTAGGGTTTGTTTAATAAACGGCATTCTTAGAGTAATCTTAGGGTTTAATTTCTGAATAAATAAACTAGGTTTACTGAATTATAGGATATAGATCATGGGTAATGGGATAATGACTTAAGGGGATAATGGGCTTAGTGATTTAGTGGATTAGTGGGATCGTGGGTTTTGGCTTGTTCATCAAGGCTTAATTCACACTATATATACTCATTTAATTTGACAAAATTAGTAAGAACACACAAGCATTCGCTTAAGCACTTGTAAGAGTAAAAGTCAAGTGATTAGTTAAGTGTTTGTCTAAGTTCCAGTCTTGTGTTCCTATCCAGATTACTAAGTGTTCTAAAGTGCTAGAGTATTATATCGAGTTGTAATCTTTGAGAAAAGGGAAAGAGTGAGAATCAGAGAAGTGAGAAAGAGATGAGTAAAAGAAAGAGAACAACGAGAGTGAGAATTGTGTAGCAGTTCCTAGAAGAACTTACGGGCTGGGTAGAGAAGTTTTAGCTAGGGTGTAAAGTGGTTTACAAGCCTAATAAAAAAGTGGAGTTTTTCTTCCTCTGGCCAAGGAAGTTTTTCTCGTTGAAATTATCTTTCATTCTCTTTGTTTCGTTTAAATTGCTTTAAATTCCGCTAAAAGTTCCACACGGCAATTCACCCCCCCCTCTTGTAGTGTTCCAATAGAAACAACAGGTTTCAATTAAGAATTAATTGAATAAGGTAACTTTTATCAATCAATCAATTAAGCTTTGATTTTTCTGATTGATTTTATTATGGTAGTATTTAAAATATTTATAAAATTAGAAAATAATAAAAATTGTTTCAATAAATTACTTTTCTATAAAGCTAGTGTTTTGTACACTTTATGCATACATACATGTAATTTATAATATATGATTAAACATTAAAAGATTTATTGTTATTAGTATCATATATAGAATGACATTTAAAAAAGAAATTATGTTGAAAGTACCATAGCTAATGAATATTTTAACACTTCATCACAAATTGAATGACTTGTTGAAAAGTTAAGACAATTTTTCTTCCAATATTTACAGCACGTTTATATAAATATAATCCATGACTTTTTGTTTGCTAAAAAATGTTACTCCCTCTGATTTTTAATGTTCTGTGCAATTTCCTCATTAGGACGATTTTAAATGTTCTGTGCATTATACTTCCATTTTGAGACACTCTCTCTCCTACTTTTTAACCACATCATCCCTTACTTACCCCACTTCTCCATACTTTCCCTCATTTTACATACTTTGTCTCCTACTTTTTAACCCCACTCACATTATAATACATTATTCCTAGTTTTTTTCCCCCAAATAGTAAATGCACAAAACATTAAAAACCAGAGGGAGTACAATAGTAAAAAAAAATAAAAAATGAACATAATCATTTATATATTAACAAAATGAAAAAAAAGGATTGAAACTGAAACCATTCTATGATAGATGGAGGGATATAGAGTTGACATATGTAAAGAAATAGTAACATTGTATGAAGTGATTATAATTTATGAAGTTGTTAATTTAAAAACTACATTATAATGTAGATATGTACATTGATAATGATATGAGAGATATTTGATTAGCTCCCAAATGTAGTATTACCAGTTAGTTAAACCAGAATTTCAGAATTTTAAGGGAAAGGAGAAGAGATAGAAAGGAGAGAAGAGAAGAGAGGGAAGTAAAAAGAAGATTGAGTTGTTATTCATTGATTATGATTACATAACGATCAAAGTATTTATAGGGAGCCTCAATGTTCACAGTTATTCCCAGCTAAGCATACAGCTAAAACAGGCGAGTAACCTAACAACCTGTAACAAAATTACTAACTAACTTGTAACTAACTCTAACTGTTCCTCTCGTATCATGCCTCCCCCCTTGAGGCTAGGCTTGACCTCAAGSCTCTGTTACAGTTTGGAAATTTGTAAATTCAGCTGCAAAATCGACTGTTGAGACCCAAGTGGCTTCATAAGCAGGACACCCTTTCTAATGGACCAAGTATTGATGCTCTGCACCCTGATCACCCTGAATTGTGCGCTCTTGGATTATTGTTGCAGGCTAGTGCTTAGTAGACAACTTGTTTGTATTAGTCCAATCAGGAACTGTGGCTGTTATAGGATCTGCACCACAATATGCCTTGAGCTGTGAAACATGAAACACATTGTGGATTTTAGCATTGTCAGGCAACTGTAATCTGTAAGCCACCTTCCCAATATGTTCCAAGACTTTAAATGGGCCATAATATTTCTGACTTAGCTTTTRATAGAGTCTCAATTAAACTGACACCTGACTGTAAGGTTGGAGCTTMTGCCAGACCCAATCTCCCACTACAAAGCTTTTGTCTGACCTCCTTTTATCAGCCTGACTTTTCATTCTACTAATAGCTCTAGTCAAATGCTCCTTAACTGTAGTGATCATTGTCTCTCTCCTAAGCATGCTTCTGTCAACATCCTCATTGTTTGAATCCCCTGCCAAGTAAGGTAGATGAATTGGAGGTGGTTGATTGTACACTATTTCATAGGGTGTCATGTTAGTAGATGTATGGTAATGAGTATTATACCACCACTCTGCTACAGGAAGCCACATGCACCATTCCTTAGGCCTATCTCCACACATACACCTCAGRTAGGTCTCTAAGCACCTATTGACCACCTTAGTTTGCCCATCAGATTCAGGATGATAAGATAAAGTCAATAGCATGTCTGTACCATAGAGACTAAATAAACCCTTCCAGAATTTGCTTAAGAATACAGAGTCCCAGTCAAGTACTGAAATGGTTTGGCAGATGGAGCTTGATACATTGTCTAAATAGAATGTGCATTGAATAGTAGAATGGATGTGAGAGTGATGAAATGGCTGCTTTTGACTATCAACCATACCATATATATTTCTTACCAAAGATTTGGAGGCTATGATAAATATTGAATATGTCATCAATTTGAGGTATGGTAGTGGTATACAGCGACTTGGCTGGTGTCATATTTTTTTCTGGCCTGGAACAAACACAGTTCTTAAAAATTGCTGATATAATGAAACTTAGTAAGTAAATATGTTCTTTCTTATTAGTTCATTCTCGCAGAATGTTCTTTAGGAGAATTCATGCAAGATCAGAATTTTTGTTCATTCAGTGCTAGGTCCAAATTTAATTTTTTGTTTTGGTTCTTGAAGAACTTAAAAATGGTATAACATGCCATAACCCAGTGTAAATTGTGAAAGGATGGACTACAGATATGGTTGAAGGTTATGTTCTTAGTTTGTTCTTCAGTAGAGATGCATTGAGATGACTGAATACAGATATGTGATAAGAAGGCTAGATATGATCAGCGCAATTTCTCGCTTGCATCTGGGGATATTGGTAATATATACGTGAAATCCATGAGTTGACACCAGTGTTGCTGAAAAGGAGTGCTAATTTTTGGTTGTAATAATTTAAGGGTTGTTGATAGATTTGATGATGATAATTGGTTATGAGATAATTGGTTATTTCGTTAATGATGCAATTACTAATAGTTTTTTTTATCACACTGAACAATCGTTGCGATTTGGCAGTAGCTTTGTGCTTATATAGCTAGGGATTGCCTTTGCGTAAAAGTGCTCTATCCATTTTTGAGGTTCATCTGCTTCATCAAAAGGTTTTAGAGAGTTGTGGGGACTTTATATGATGCCATGTGGTCTTCTTTGAGATTGCTGGAATGCTAATTGGGTGTAGAATTCAGTGAAAGTCTTTTTCGCAAGTTGGTAAGGTTTTTGAAATCAAGCATAACTTTGACAAATTTCTGTGTAACCGCCAATTAGGAACTTCTATTGTTTGTGTCTTGAGAGTGCTGGCATATGGTTGTTGAATCATTTTGGATCAGTTTATGACTTTGAGTCTTGGATATAAGTGTCTAAATTTCACTTGTTTGTTAAAAATGACTTTTTCTTGTGTTGAGATTGTTTCCTTGCATGATTTTGAAACACTCAGACAAATGGTGATATGATTGATAGGGTAGGGTTGTAGATAGGATATATAAGATTAAACAAATTTCTCAAAGAGGTTAAGACCTTGGTTCATCAATTTTGAAAGAGATGCGGAGATTAGTTAGCAATGGATAACTAGATCAAGTGTCTGTATGTGTTTTAAAGATTATTTTTGTGTAATAACTCTGCCTCGTGATGATTAGTAGACTAAGTTAGCTTAGTGAACTGGCGCTTGATAATAAATTAGCAATCATTACGGGATGGGTATTGATTTTGTTGTTTGTCTATTAATGCTTAATCAAATGGCAGTTCTGATCATTTTCTTCAATAGGACAAGGTGGAGCGGGAACTTGAAACTTTTTTGGAAGTAGACTTGGTCAAATTCTGAATTAATTTCTATGATATCCTTTGTTTATGGCATTACATGTAGGATCGGATATTGATATGGTGGTTTGAGCTTCCTTCAGAGGATTATCTTATAAGACTTTCGAAGAGGTAGACATTGGTCTAGACAAAACGTCAGATAAGTACACTCAAGGGTTTCTAATTGGACATTACTGTCATATTGCTTGTACAGAAACATCTGCTTCCCTGGAGATTCATTGCAGGCACATGTGAGATGCTGTGAATAACTGCTAGATGGTCTGCCTCTAACTAGTGCAATTATGTGGTGGGAATTCCTTTCAAATTATAGTGTGGAAAATAACAGATGCATGGTAGATGTTTGGAAATACAGAATTTATTGTCCAAGGTATAAAATTAGATCCAATAATGTGACATTACAAAGGTTTAATCCCCGTATTTTCGATAATTGATAATTTGATTTTTACAAATATAAAACAATTTTTTATAAACGATGCTTTTTTAAATTCTTTTTTTATTTATTTTCCTAAGATATTTTGATAATTTATTTGGTTTTATTTTATTATTCAAAAAAAAACTCGGTTTAAACTATGCTAAGAATAATTAAGAAACTAGATTATAAAGGGCTATTATGTTCTTTAATATCGCATTTAGATTTTTTCAACAAAAGGAGCGAAAACGAGAGGATGAGAGAGAGATAGACGATTGCTGTTTCCCTGTGTGTTGTGACTGCTTCCAGCACCTGTGCC
>SNQN01009462.1:0-25288 GCA_008642245.1 Bassia scoparia
GATTAAAAGGAATTGAAACAGTTCTACACGCGGAGAGACTTTTGATCGAGAGTGGATGAGGAAAATTTATGTGACGACTGCCCGAATAATCCTTTTCGAGTCAGTCAGTCACCCATTATGAGGAATAAAGGTCTGATTGATTGATTGTAGTTGTTGAGTGAATTTGATTGTTTGATCAATTGTGGTTAAATTTTGTTGAACTTCCGAACATTAGTTCGACATAACTATTTATCTTGTTTTGAACTCAATCTGTTTTGAACTCATCTGTTTGAATCTAACAATGTTGGAACTTCCAGAATCTGTCAAATTTAACTAAATACGGGTTTGATTTTGGTCTATTTTCGAGTATAGTCCTGACGGTGGTGTTTGTGCAGCGATTCCGTTGTCTGATTTGATGGTGATGGTGGTTGATGAGAAGTGATAGTGTTGAAAAGTTCAGCTGCATTCAGTCGAGTTCTGTTGATTTCAGTTAATATGTAAACAGTCTTATTTGTAACAGTGTCAAATTTATGGGCAACTAATGATTGCACCCGCATAAATAGCCTCATTGCAAAGACAAATGAAAATTTTTGAATTGTATGACAAAATAAATTTTTTTTTGTAACTACTCTATTTATATTAGCAATGCAATTTATTTAATTGTTGTTATTTTAAAATTCGCAATTTCTCAATAATAATTATTTGTGCATTAGATTGCAATAATTTTTCACATATATAATTTAACTTTTTACTATACAATAAATACATTTTTTCATTTTTGGACGAATAAAAAAACTTGAAATGGGTAATTTAGGCACATTAAACCATAATTTTTCAATTTTTGTTTGGTAAAATTGAAATTTCTTAACTCGTATATTAAGTACGGAGTACTTCCTTCGTATCAATAATTGCAACAAATGAAATTTCATACATTTCGAGATTTAAAAATGTAAATGAGCAAATTAATCAAAATAATTTTAACACAATTACTATAATCTCATTTTTCATTGTGTTAAATTATTTGAATAATTGCTCGTTTCAATTATTAAATCTCAACCTCGAAATGCGTGAAATTTTATTTGTCACAATTAATTTTTGATACAGAGGAAGTATAATAAGGATTTATTTATATAAATAAAATAAAAATTTTAAATAATATTATTATTTTTGTTTTAACTGTATAATTCGTAATAAATCATTATTATTTTATATTATTATATTCCATATACTAGTATAATATTATCCTCTATTATATAAGTGAAGGGGAAATGGTGTCCCTTTGAAATTCCTAATCTACCCATAATACTTATGGAATTACACAAACACCATAAATTTATGCAGAAACTTACCATATTGGTTAATGGTTATTCAATCATTAAAAAATATGAGACATAATTATTATCTATCATGTAACTAATTAAATGAAATAAAAGAAAGTTTTTATCAATAAAAACTTAGATTAAAATAATTTAATCAATTAATGTTCACTTTATTTAATTTTCCATCAGTCAAATCAATGACTACAATAGCAATATAAATTTAAAATTGAACCATTAAATCACTATATATAATTTAATTTATTTATTTGCACAAAACAGTGTCATTTTTTGAATTTTATAAAATCAACTTAAACTATCTTGTATATCAGTAAATTATTTTTTATTTTCAAGATCCAATCACAAAGAAAAAATTTATAGTGACTAAACAAATCATATATCATGCAACATTTGATAAATACACGTACACATCGCGTGCTTATTGTAGGACGTGGGCCGCGCCCTCCGGCTATAGCGGGCGCGCGGCTGGTACTAACATCGAGGTGCTTTGCGTGGGCTTGAGCCACGGAACCCGCACGTGAGTGCGTTGGGGTAGTGTTGTCGAGTAAGGGAGTCGCACCGTGCCTAAAAAGGTTATTCCGGACGCCCGAAACGTTGGTGCCAAACAATGGCCCCACGTCATCAAGTAACCAGTCGTGGGTTCGGGGACATGGTACGGATTGAATCAGTAACCCAATCCGCCCGCATGTAGCGGCCTCTACTCGGTCCCATTGTAATTCCATTAAACACGATTTATTGGATGCAACTAACTTACATTTTTAGCACCTTAAAAACGTACTAACCCTAAAGATTACTACGAAAGGTGTTTCTATTATGCACAAGAGACTACCTAACCTAGAAATTGTGACCACTTTGCATTAATCAGTTAAAACGGTGCCTAAAAGCCGGTTGTCCATAATTAATATGATTTAAAGTGATTCACATAATTTCCGGTCTTTTATTAGAAAATATATCAAAATTATACAACAATGACAATATGAAGTATATGAACTTCAAAATATATATACAACCAATCTTACCCTAAATCTGCAAACAAACAAAGGTTAGTTTGTAAACGAAGCGAAACGAATCTTCCGCCTTGAATCGCTATATAAAGACAAATAAAACAAATGTTAGTTCATGAGAAAAACTACGCAATGAATCTTTCACCTTGAATCGCTATACAGGATAAGAAATTGTTAGTATTGACAAGTGATAATAATAATGAAATGAAATAAAAAGAACGAAACCAAACAATGAAAACATTGAAAACATTATGAAAACCTACATATTTACATGGAATTTAAAAGTTGGTTTCACATTGTGTAAATTACATAGAACTCATAATATGGTTAATCAGTTAAAGAAAGTGAAAGAGAATTATAGGTGAGTAATCTCAGAATTAAACCTGTTTTCGCTTGTCAAAACGAATCGAAAGAACGCAAAAGACTCGTGTTTATGTGTATTTGTGAAAGAATTTGTGAATGAGAGAGAGAATGCTTAGATCATAAAATTGGACGTCGGAAGTTGGAAGTTGGAAGTCGTGTCAAAATCGTGTGTTTCTCGAATGAGGCAAGGCACGTATTTATAGGCACGGAGGAAGAGAGGAGCGTATATACGCTGATGAGCAGCGTATATACGCTCAAAGGCAGCGTATATACGCTGCTCATCAGCGTATAACGCTCCTCAATACTGCGTATATATTTTTTCCAAAATCTGAAATGTTTTTAATGGAATAATTCTTTGCCATATGTCTCGATTTTCTAAGATTACGGATTATCTAGACGCCTCCTTTCGCAAGAAAGTATGTTTCTAGGAGATTCTAGAACATTCCGCGTATTTTCTAATTATTCATGTATTTCTGCGTATTCTGCGTATTTAAACATGCAAAATCATAGAAAATCATAGAAAAAATCAGAAAAATAATTAAAAATGCTGGCGGATTCAGAAAAATGTGACGAACATGATGAGAAAAAAGCATGAGAATCGCCAGCGTAACTTGTTTGAAAACCTTTGAATTATCGAGAAAACCGAAAAAAATATTTTTGCCTCGTATTTGACCTTTGACTCATAAATTTCGAGTGTGACTTGACTTCACATTTTCGAGCTTCATTAGAGTTCAATTGCGTTTTTTCGAGTCGAATTAATTGCGACATGTGGTATACTCAACTTGATTACTCATTTGGGAGACATTTTTTAGGTGTCTACAGAAGCCTCCACTTTGGACTGAGTTCTGAAGAGCGATAGTCTCGTAAGACGAAAGTCAAGTATTCGATTCGGGACGGAGAGCAACTCAGACGTTCTGCGACCTTGAGTTACCCTTTCGCCGGTACCTGCAAAACAAGGTTAGTTTTACCTGTTCGCCCCCATGCGGTGTTATGCCCTTGGAATTTTTGTTGCGGGAGAAAATTCCAAAAACCCGGAAGAGTGCGTGGAACTTCTTGAGCGGGAGAAGATTCCAAAAACCCGAGAGATGCTGACGAACTTCTGTAGCGGGAGAAGATTCCAAGACCGAAAGATGTGTGTGCAGGATTTTTGTAGCGGGAGAAATCATAGACCCGAAAGATGCTTATGCTGGATTTCTGTAGCGGGAGAAATCGTAGACCCGAAATGTGCTTATATGGAATTTCTGGTGCGGGAGAAAATTCCAAAACCAAGTGTGTAAGGAGCTGTTGTGTGAAGAAGCCCCACTTTGACTGAGTCTAAAGAGACGAAAATCTCGTAAGACGACAGTCAAAGTATTGATTTGGGACGGAAGCAACTCAAGACGTTCTGTAACCCTGAGTCACCCTTTCGCCGGTACTTGCAAAACAAAGGTTAGTTTTACCTGTTACCGCGCCCCATGCGGTTTTGCCCTTGGAGCGCCTGGATCCTCGGGCTGCTTTGTCCCTACGGCTGACCTGGCTTTTCAGGAGAAAATGAGGTGATGAATACCTTCGGAGCGCCTCGTTCCTTGGTAGCTTTTCCTACGGCTGACCTTGGCTTTTCGAGAAAAGAGAATGATGTAAATGCCTTCCTACGGCTGACCTTGGCTTTTCGGGAAAAGAGAATGATGTAGATGCCTTCCCTACAGCTGACCTTGGCTTTCGGGAAGGAATAATGCAAGTTTCGTCGGAAGCGCCTCGTTCTTCGGAAAGTTCCCTACGGCTGACCTTGGCTTTTCGGGAGAGTTGTGATGTATGTGTCTTCCCTACGGCTTGACCTTGGCTTTTCGGAAGACGTAATGTAGTTCCGTCGGAAGCGCCTCGTTTCCTTCGGAAGGTTCCCCTACGGCTGACCTTGGCTTTCGGGGAAAGTTGCGTGTAGCAACAATCGCGTATAGCGATGAATGCGTATAGCGGTGAGTGATGATATGAATTCCTTTGGAAGCGCCTCGTTCCTAGGAAACCTTCCCTACGCTGACCTTGGCTTTCGGGAAGAATGTGCGCGTAGCAACAATCGCGTTATAGCGATGAATGCGTACAGGCTGTGATATGAATTCCTTTGGAAGCGCCTCGTTCTCAGGAACCTTCCCTACGGCTACCTTGGCTTTCGGGAAGAATGTTGCGCGTAGCAAAATCGCGTATAGCGATGAATGCCATAGGCGTGTGCAGGCAAATGCATGTAAGATGGCCTAGCCTCGTGTTGAGGTGGTGCAATGTGTAATGTGCAATGTGTAATGTGCAATGTGTAATGTGTTGTGCAGGATGCATATGCATGATGATGTATGTAAACTCAATGCGCAATGATGCTTATGAAGTGTTTGCAATGGCTATATGCGTAATGCAAGTCTATTCTTAGATCTAATGCATGAATACCAAGGAAATTGACTAACGGAAGATGCTTTGGATTGCGGGATGAAGCCGTCCAAGCCCCCATTCGAGCAAAGGCGATGCTTGTGATTGCAAGTGAGCCCCAACCCATGGGGTTTGGGTGTGTGGGAATGGCTTAATTTGTGGTGTTTGATGGTTGGTTTAGTGGGTGAGCCCCAGCTTGATGAGCTTTCGAGGTTAGGGCAATAGTTTGATGAAGTAAGGTAAGGCTAGTGAATTTTGTGGAGTCATGGGCTTTGGCTTAGCTTTTTGTGGTGGTATGAAGAATGAGGGATGTGATTTTGATTTGCCCAAATAAGTAACTTGACTGAATGCTGCATGAGGAGAGAACATGGAGGAAATGCTGCAATGCGATGCTTTGAGGAGATTGAATGATGAATGCTGCAGAGTGATAGCCTAAAGATGAGTTGAGGAGAGCCCTTAAGGTGTATGAAAGAATAGGCTAAAGGTTCAAGAAAGACAAGGCTAAAATTGTGACTAAGGGTAAGTAAATGGGGAATTGATGTGATTGGCTAGATGATGTTGGTCCAAACTCGAGTCTATGTCGGGTCCTACACTAGGAATCTGTGCTCCTGACTTAAGGGAATCAAACTATATGATGGACCTCAGAATGTTATTGAGTTATTGGGTCGGACCTCAAGAAGAGGCTTCCTACGTATCCTTACGGAATCAGACCGTCGAGTTCTCGTGGTGTTTTGGACAATGCTCGTGTGAGAGGGCTTTTGTGGTTGTATGTGAGCTGTGGTTTGAGTTGAAAAAGGCTCGATGATCACGAAGTGACCCACGATGCGCAGTGTGCTTTTAGACTTTGCTTTTTGTTTGAATTGGGCTTTGAACTTTCGATTTGCATTGGATTTTTGACATTGATTTGCATTTGTGATGACTGCATTGAACTTTGATTTTTTGCTTTTATGCTTTTTGCCCATTTTATTCTTTCTCTTTTTTTTTTGCACATGTCTTTTCCTACGCACCGTTTGGCCCAAAGGGTTAGGCAGATGTGGGTGATGAAGAAAGATAGCTGAATGATAGTGTTTATGGCTCAAGGATTGCAAGGGATTTTGATTTGATGAAGGAAATGGAGGAAGAGGTTTTTGTGGAGCTATGAAAGAAGGCTCTCTTGGCAATGTCCATTGAATTGTGAGGTCGATCATTAATTTGATTCCATTAAAGTTAGAAGCACAAACTATATGGAGGCTAAAGAGGATGAAAAAAAGGAAACTTTATTAACAAAAGAATTTATACATAGAGGTAATTGCAGAATTTGATCCTAAACCTAATGACATAGCCCGAAATGGAAAAGAAATGATACATAGTCTAGGAAAGGACTCTCCGACTCGATATAAAGCTAAGACTCTAGCTGAAGAAGATCATCTCTATGTCACTCCAATGTCGTAGACCTTTGCGAATGTGTAAGGCCTCGATACTTGAGATGATCTTTGTATTCTGGCTGGAGGTTAGAAATGAAGGTTGACCATCTCTTCTTAGTAGGAGCGGAGACTAGGGTGGCAGCAACTCCCCTCCATCAGTCAGATAGGTAGTGAACCCTCGTTCTTCCCCTGGTTAAGGATTTCAAGCTCTCGGAAGGATGTTTGGGTCTGAATGTTACCCTTGTATCTTGCAATGACGTGATGATGTCTTCCCAAGTAGCTATTTCTTTCTCAGGAAGTGAAAGACACTTCTGACATATCGGTTCCAAGGAAAGGGGAAGACCATTGGAAACAAGGCAGAGTCAATCCCTTTAAGTGCCATGGTGTCTTAAATCCCTTTATATGGAATCGAGGGTCATCAGTCGGCTTGAACTTGGGTATGTCTTCGGCTGAGAAATCCTTTGGCAGTTTGGTTGCAAGGTTTGGGTCAAGAGGAGGTGGGTCTTGGTAAAAGGTGGGGTCGATGGCTTTTTGGATCGCTTTTTAAACAGCTTGTCAAGGGAGAGCCCGAGGTCAATTCCTTGATCTTAGCTTCAAGCTGTTGAACTTGCTCGGTAAGCTTTTGGAGCTTTTCTTGTTGGGAGGCCATTTTGTGGTGTTAGGGCTGATGGGCAGTGAAGGTTGGAGGAAGGTTAGGTTTGGATTGGGCTTAGGGCTCAAACTCTTTGGGTCGAGCAAGGCTTGGAGACGACTTCACCCCTGTTTCAAAAAAATAAACCTTAGTGAACTTCCTTGTCATTATTGAACATATGGATGCATATGTGAATGCATGTCCTAATTCATGGTCATCTTTCCTAGAATGAATGTATGACTGCAAGGTGCCCTTTCGTTTTTTTTTTGAATTTTTTCGTATTTTTTTTTTGATTTTTTTTTTGTTTTTGTTTTTTTTTTTTTTTTGAAAGGGCACCAAATGATACAGATGATGATATGCATGGCCTAAAGAGGTTAGGGTCACGCCTAGTGGTCGAGCCTATGTTGCTGAAGTAAGGTCAAACCTAATGTGAGTCTAAAGTCAACGCTAAGGTCAAAGTCTGTGCCTACCCTAGTAGTCAAGGGTCAAGACCTAAGATCAGAGTTCTATGTGGACTCTAATGGTCAAGGGTCAAGACTAGGGTCAAAGTCTGTGTGGACTAAGTTCGAAAGCTTGAAGGACAAAGTCCTAGTGAACTATGGTCACAGACTAAGGCAGAGGTCAACTAAAGTCACTATGGCTATGAAATGCATGATGTGAACTAAAGATGACCATGGACTATTGAAAGTGTTGTGTTAAGATCTAGAATTGTACAATGGCTAGGACCATACATGCACATATATATAGACACGTGATGACAAGTCAACTATGGTCGGTCTAGGTTAAGTCGAGAGTGTACACGCCTAAGGGCAGAGCTTGGTCCAGTTTTCACCACTTGCAATTAGCGATGTATGGCCAAGATACCCTTATGCACACGCATCAGTAACACGTGCACACACGGCATGGGCGGGATAGGACTTGCCTTAGCCATGCGATCATTAACCACATGCAACCAAGGTAGTATCTCCCTTATGGTAGTCTCGAGCATAGAACATGCCAAAGTGAGCCAGGAGCCTAAGGTGCGACCTTATTCGAAAGGTCACATGCAAAATGCAAAATCATAACGTGTGATGGAATTACGAGACTTTTCAAGTCTGTCCACTTCACCTAACGGTGATTATCCCAGTGAAGTCGCCAAATTGTAGGACGTGGGCCGCGCCTCGCGTATAGCGGGCGCGCGGCTTGGTACTACATCGAGGTGCTTTGCGTGGGCTTGAGCCACGGAACCCGCACGTGAGTGCGTTGGGGTAGTGTTGTCGAGTAAGGGAGTCGCCCGTGCCTAAAAAGGTTATTCACGGACGCCCGAAACGTTGGTGCCAAAACAATGGCCCACGTCCAATCAAGTAACCAGTCGTGGGTTCGGGGACATGGTACGGATTGAATCAGTAACCCAATCGCCGCATGTAGCGGCCTCTACTCGGTCTCATTGAATTCCATTAAACCGATTTATTGGATGCACATAACTTACATTTTAGCACCTTAAAAAACGTACAACCCTAAAGATTACTACGAAGGTTTTTCTATTATGCACAAGAACTACCTAACCTAGAAATTGTGACACTTTGCATTAATCAAGTTAAACGGTGCCTAAAAGCCGGTTGTCATAATTAATCTGATTTTAAAGTGATTCACAATTTCCGGTCTTTATTTAGCAAAATATATACAAATTATACAACAATGACAATATGAAGTATATGAACTTCAAAATATATATACAACAATCTTACCCTAATCTGCAAACAAAACAAAGGTTAGTTTGTAAAACGAAGCGAAACGAATCTTCCGCCTTGAATCACTATATAAAGACATAAAACAAATGTTAGTTCAGATGAAAAACGAGCGCAATGAATCTTTCGCCTTGAATCGCTATACAAGGATAAGAAATTGTTAGTATTGACAAGTGATAATATAATGAAAATGAAATAAAAAGAACGAAACCAAAACAATGAAAATTGAAACATTATGAAAAACCTACATATTTACATGGAACGATTAAAAGTTGGTTTCTACATTGTGTAAATTACATTAGAACTCATAATAATGGTTAATCAAGTTAAAGAAAGTGAAAGAGAATTATAGGTGAGTAATCTCAGAATTAAACCTTGTTTTCGCTTGTCAAAACGAATCGAAAGAACGCAAAGACTCGTGTTTATGTGTATTGTGAAAGAATTTTGTGAATGAGAGAGAGAATGCTTAGATCGTAAAATTGGAAGTCGAAGTTGGAAGTTGGAAGTCGTGTTCGAAAATCGTGTGTTTCTCGAATGAGGCAAGGCACGTATTTATAGGACGGAGGAAGAGAGAGGAGCGTATATACGCTGATGAGCAGCGTATATACGCTCAAAGGCAGCGTATATACGCTGCTCATCAGCGTATACGCTCCTCAATACCCTGCATATATACGCTCCTAGGAGCGTATATACGCAGGCTTCTGCGTATATATTTTTTTCCAAAAATCTGAAATGTTTTAATTCGGAATAATTCTTGCCATATGTCTCGATTTCTAGATTACGGATTATTCTAGACGCCTCCTTTCGCAAGAAAGTATGTTTCTAGGAGATTCTAGAACATTCCGCGTATTTTCTAATTATTCATTGTATTTTCTGCGTATTTAAACATTGCAAAATTCATAGAAAATCATAGAAAAATCAGAAAAATAATTTAAAAATACTGGCGGATTCAGAAAAATGTGACGAACATGATGAGAACAAAAAGCATGAGAATCGCCAGCGTAACTTGTTTGAAAACCTTTGAGATTATCGAGAAAACCGAAAGAAATATTTTTGCCTTGTATTGAACTTTGACTCATAATTTCGAGTGTGACTTGACTTCACATATTTCGAGCTTCATTACGAGTTCAATTGCGTTTTTTCGAGTTCGAATTAATTGCGACATGTGGTATACTTCATCATTGATTACTCATTTGGGGAGACATTTTTAGGTGTGCAACTTGATCATTGTTTTTATTGATCATTGTTTTTTCAATTTATGTGCAACTTGATGATGATTTTATTTTTTTAATCTCATAAAATAAACAAGACTTAGTTTTAAAAAAT
Source organism: Bassia scoparia (assembly GCA_008642245.1). Classification (NCBI taxonomy): domain Eukaryota; kingdom Viridiplantae; phylum Streptophyta; class Magnoliopsida; order Caryophyllales; family Amaranthaceae; genus Bassia; species Bassia scoparia. The sequence goes on from SNQN01009462.1 coordinate 10,159, forward strand.
CAAGACTAGATTTTTGGAAAAACAACAATAAATCTATAAAAAAAGTCTCATGCATAAACTTCTTGAAACACTAAAACAGTATAAAATAGAAATAAAGCAACACGCATCGTGTGCATAAAAAACTAGTAATTAACTAATGTAAGTTACGGAGTATTAATTATTTAATTGTTCATAATTGAACCTTTTGATTGAGAAATTTTGTTGGTTGTATATAAGAACAAAATAAATTATTGGTTACAAACTTACAATATTGTACAGTACTATAATTCGTAATTGTAATTCGTAACTGTAATATTGTTAGTTGTAGTTTTACTCAAAATTTACAAAAACAATTATTTGATTTTATTAATAATAAAAAAGCAGACCAGAAAAGCAGATGTTGTACAGTAGGCACTAATTAGTAATTACAGTAGACTAGCATAGAATCCTGCAAAAATAACAGTGAAGAACTCCCTCTTCCAAAATAAAAAAAAAAAAAAGAAAAAAAGTGATTGTCCCCTCCCCTACTTTAATGGCTCTCATTGAAAAGGGAAGATTGCCTTGTAATGTACGTGCAAACTTTTATGAATATTTACAAACTTTACTTTGTCTTTTTTTTTAAATAAAAAAATGAATAAAAATTGATTGTTCCAAAAATGTGAAACGGTTACATGGGATGTGGTCCGTACTGTTTGGTCTTATCAAAAGTATTGGAGTTTAGTGTCAGTGTCCCACATTTATGTGCATCTTTTTTACTTGTATTTGTTTCCCCAACTTGCACGGGAATGTGCTCAACCTCAACCCCCTTTGCTTTCTTTTATGCTCGTTTTAATTACTATTCTTTTCTTCCTTTATTCCTATCATAACTCATAAGTCCTAGTTAGCATCTCAACTAATTTTTTACTACAAAGTTTTACGGTTTTGGTCATTTTTAATTTTATGGTAATTCAGTTCAGTTCAGTTCGGAAGATTCAACTAATTTTGATTCAATTCAATTGACTTCAGTTCAATTAACAAATTGAGTTAACGTGAGTAGTTAAGGACTTCGAACTCTAGGAATAGAACCTTAGAAAAAGTAGAAAAAAATCATAATTGGAAGACGCGTTGTCTATTAAGGTACCTATTTAAACTTCTATGGAGATTAGCCTATTTGCTAAAGCCATGTAAACTACTCAAATTGGAACTAAATAAACAATTATTATGATGATTAATTTTGTACTTCCTCCGTAATTTTAGATGTCCCAAATCCCAATTTACACTTTAGGAAGTTTAGAATTAGTTGCCCCACTTTGATTTTTTTTTTCTTTCAAAACATGAGGATCACAATAAATTATTATATAATCTCTTATCTATGGGTCCTACATACTTTATTAAATTACCCATCTACTCACCTAATCACTTACACCAAAATTCGACTCAAAACTCAAAGTGGGACATCTAAAACTAGGAAGGTAGTATATGTTTTGAAGTTTGTGTGCAAGTATGTAAGTATTATATTGAATTCGGGTGACAAAGTATGTGATGGGATCAGGTTTTTGTTTTGTTTGGGCGATATTAATGGTGAGTCAAAATGGCAGGCAACAAACGAGGCGAGCACATTCATGCATCTTGAGTAATTCTTAATGGCCTAGCTGCCTAGGGAGGTGGTATACTACCAACGATACCACCATACCCGCCCACTTACTCCTAAATATTCATTCATAGAGCCTCATCTCTTATTGTCTTTAAGAGTTTAACCACTATAATTGCTAATCATATCATTATATCTTTAAATTTAAATTGTTTTATTATCAATGCTCTACTAATATACAAACAAAGAGGAAAAAGCTACCTATACAAGTATACCTCACAAATCGATCGGTCAGATCAGTAAAGGTCGATCAATGTCAGGTTTCAAACATTTACAAGTCAGTCATAGTAATGGGTCGAATTTCTTTGTTCATGCATGATCAAATATTTTCAATAATAGGTCGATCGGTCAACTTTTTTTGGAAATCCTTTTTTCTTTCGATATTTCGCAAGAATTAGATCAATTATTAAGGTTTTTAAGACTTGAAAGATGTATACTGTGATTAAACTAACTAGAAATTGTTCATTAAACTATGTATTTGTACGAATCTGATAAATATTACGGAGTATTATTTGCAAAAGATAGTCTAAGCATTAGGGTTTCATCAAAAGCTAGTCTAAGCATTAGGGTTTCATCAAAAGCTAAAAAAAATGCATAATTTGATCATACTTACTAGTAACTTTTTATCGGAGCACTTATTCTAAGTGGACTTTTTGCAATATTTAAATTTATTACTTTGGCTAATATTTGTAATTTGTACATAATTAAACACATTTATAAGTGATTATACTAGACAAATCAGTCGGTTAAGTCGGTAACAGGTCGATCAACATTCTAAAACAGCTTCACGGATAACAGGTTCACATTTATTTTTACTTGTGACGTTTTTATATTTCATTCCTACGCATTTATATTACGGAGTATTTTTTTCATGATTACATCTTCCTTCTTTTTACTATTCATTGTATTAGAATCATCTTGGCAAATAAACTCAATATTTGTCATTTCAAATTAATTCCTTTTGATTATATGTGTTTTTTCGAATACAATACCTCTATTTTTACCAAATGAATAATGTAAATTTAACGATGAATTGACCGTTTTACAATATTAAACTCAAACCTTATTGTCAACAAAATATTTATTATTTTTATTCCCCTTTGTTTTGCAGTAATTCTTTTATATTTTTACTTGTTACCTCTTTTATATTTCATTCCTAGGCATTTATATTACGGAGTAATTTTTCATGATTACATCTCCTGTCTTTTTAATATTCATTGTATTAGAATCATCTTTGCAAATAAACTCAATATTTGTCAATTCTAATTAATTCCTTTTGATTAAATATGTTTTTTTCGAATACAATACCTCTATTTTTCACCAAACTAATAATGTAAATTTAACGATGACTCGACCGTTTTACAGTATTGAGCTCAAGCCTTATTGTCAACAAAATATTTATTATTTTTATTCCCTTTTGTTTTGCAGTATTTCTTTTATATCTTTACTTGTGACCTCTTTTATATTTCATTTCTACGCATTTATATTACGAAGTATTTTTTCATGATTACATCTTCCTTCTTTTTAATATTCTTTGTATTTAGAATCATCTTTGCAAATAAACTCAATATTTGTCGATTCAAATTAATTCCATTTGATTATATGTGTTTTTTCGAATACAATACCTCTATTTTTTTTTTATCAAATTAATAACGTAAATTTAACGATGATTTGACCGTTTTACAGCATTAAGCTCAACGAATTAGGATTTTTTAAGTCATTAAATTAAAATACCTTTAATTATGTATCTTTCAAGTGAAGAGAATCTCTGATGCAATGTGATTAACAAATAGCAATTCTATTTAAACAAAATGCCATGTCATGAAATCTAAATTGATGTGAGTCTTATGAATTAGCAATTAAAATATTATTGTCAAAACTTAACTTAATGGATTTATGATCAACCAATACTAACCAATATTGTAGGCTTGTAGCTAACATCACACCTCTATTATATACTTAACAATTTCAACCATCAAAGATTGCAATGTCAAAGGAAAACAACTTACCAAGAGCATGATGACAATAGAAACTTAAGAACAAAACATGAGACTTTTAGAAGTATACTCCATTTATTAGTTCCCAAATAAACAAGTCTAATGACTACTTGTGTTGGGGGAATATAGTAGTTCCTCCTAATGCTGACCTAAATTGTGATAATTACGTCCCATCTAACAATTCTAACAATGTACCTCTAATAAATTAATCTATTACGGAGTAATTAATCAATATATATATTTTTCAAATCAATGGCTTTAAACACACTGTTTCTTGCATCATAAGTTTAGTTAGATTAATACAAAAGCTGACAAACAATCATATATATATCCTCGTAGAGTTACTTAATGTAGCTGGAAATGAAAATATTAAATTTTAATAAACATTAATTACATCAATTGACGTCCAGCTTTGACAAGCATTTGATGCTTAACTAACATACTTACATACCTAGAGGCGTTTGTAAGCGAGATCGTTATATTAAATTGTATATTCCGTATGCCATCCAAATATCACTCTAGCATGGAAATAATCACCTCCCCACGTAACACGTGCTTGTAACCTAAAATACACTTCACTTACTTGCATTAGAAAGATTTGAAAACCATAAAAATAAAGGGGCTAAAACCTACTTGTATAATCACTGATTATATGCTCTTGCATATGGCAGTTAGCAAAGGCAACGAGGTACGAATATTGCTTTAGCTCCACTTACAAGCAACTTGTCTTGTGACTTTGTGAGTTGTGAGTTGTGAGTTTGTGACCTTCTAATCGCATGTCTTTATCATGAGCTTCGTATTAATGTAATGCACCCTTTTTTTTCCCACTAAAATTTCATGCATGCTTTCAATCTTTCATGTTAGGTTAAAATGCAAAAAGGACTCATTTAATATAGCAAAAGGGCATCATCTATATATTTCTAATTTTATGTGATGTATGCCTCCATCTCCACCTACCTAAATTATCTCATGGGTTATTACTGTTTATGGCCAATTATATCATAATCCAAATGATAATACTAGATAAGTATGATCTTTATTATACTAATTTGCCTTGGTTGCTTCTAATTGACTAGTTCTTTATCGCCCACTATCTAGATACGTGATTTTAAGTGTGCAATGCACTTGCCTCGTATATGTAGTTTTGTTGAGATCCTTTAATTAAAGCAGTTCCTTGATATTTCAAAACATATCTCAAACTAGAATTCTATCTAGTACGGAGTATTAAGGACTTAGGGAGAATTAACTTATTAGCGAAAAATCTATCATGAGTGTGTTTTTATTAGATATTATGATTTGCACACGTTTTTACAAAAATGAGCTAATTTCTTTATTAGTTATGCGGACATATTATAGCATTGCGTTTAAACTTTTCTATAATGAAATAACTAGATATTATATGGTAAGAACACTTTTGGAAGTGGTCCAGTCCATTAGTTAATTAGGTTCATTAGTACTTTTAATTTAGTACAGCAAACAAAATGCAACAATGCTATCTTAAGATACTACTTACAAGTCATCATCACCAAGCAATTAAGTATCTTAATACCCAAATCAAATCACAGCAAGAATAATTAACATATCAGACCATACACAATAACAAAAGGAGCGCAGTTGTATACTTGTATGCATAATACAGAAACACATCACAAAAACCACCAAAAGAGACGGCTAATGAAAGAGGAGGAGGTTGATTAATTAAGGTCAATAATAGTGATTAATTAGTAGTGAGTGACATTAATTAGGTGAGATTAGTGTTGTCTCAACTCTCAACCTACATGTATGTTTATTTGTTTTAAAATGAATATGGAAACAATTGGTCTAAAATGACAATGATGATGAAGACCCTCTTAAAAGAAAAAGGAAAAGATAAACGCGAATGTGAATGTGAAAAGATGAAAGAAAGAGAGAAAGTGGGTAGTGTACTTAAAAGAGACGTTGACGGGGAGATATGGATTCTGGAAGAGGGGTTTTAATAATATCCGTTTTCCGCCTTAAATGGTGGCCCACTTTTTTGGCCCCATTCCAAACTTATGTACGCTTCAAAAGCGTGGGCACTGCCTTTGCTTTTCGGTTTTCGTGACAAATGACATCTATTTATCATTTTATCCTCCCTCCCTCCCTCCCTCGATCCCTTCTTTCTTTTCTTTTTCCCTTTTCTTTAATTGTATCTGTATGCCCTACTACTAGACTAATTATGCTTTAATTGACTCCTTTTATGTCGTTTTTTATTCACACATTTCTTTTTTTATTTTTTATTTTGCCCGCCCCATTTAGAAAATCTAACTTTTTCAAGTTGTTAAGGGCATGTTAATTGTTAATCTCTCGAAATCACTCCCACAATTCAAACTATGTCACATCAGCTTTTTTCTATTTTTTAATCATTTAGATTCATACAAGTTTTTACACTTTATAGACTCAATTCCAGACTCACTTAAAAATGTCTCCAAATATTTTTTAATCTATAAAATTATCAAAATATCTTGAAACATATTTTTTAAACAAAATATTATATGCGTGGGGCCCACAAGGGTCTCAATGTAAGTTTGGTTTTCTAAGATTCACATTGAGACTCCCCCAAGTCTCAAGGCCAATAGGACAAGTTTATCCCAAGACTGCAAGACTTCCCTTAACTCTGCCACATCAAATTTCCACTAATTTTTTACTTTCAAGACTCGTATCAAGACTTCCTACATTTTCATACTTTATCCCAAAACTCTCATCTAAATTCTATACATTTGTTTTATTTAAAAAGATAAAACATTTAAATTTTATATAAAAAAATAAATAAATAAATAATGACCCAATAAAAATTGAACAAATGTCCCACATGAGTCTTGAGTTGAGTTTTGGAAATCAAAACTCACCTTGAGACTCTAGTGAGTCTTAAACAAGATTATTGCACAAGACCCACTAAAGTATCAACTCAAGAGTCTATTCAAGACTCCCAATAATCTTGCCTGGATGAGACTCCATTGAGACTCCCATTGAGGCTTGAGATAAACATGCCCTAAGAATGATCATCGATTTTTTTTTCCAGGTTGTGTTTTTGTTTATTTACTTGTGCAAAAGTTAACGAGCGTTCTACAATGTAAGACAACAAAAATCAAAATAAAATTTACCAATGAAAAAAGAGGTAGCAACATTGTAAAACAGAATGAGTACTGTATGTTAATTAATCTCAAATACATGGATTAATTGATTACTATCGAGAAAAAAAAGAGAGGATAAATTGGTGCAATAATGTGAATTGTTTAAGGAGGAATAAATTACGTATAGAAATTTTTGGGGGTTTGCTTAGATCCAGCGTGTACTCCCCGGTAAACGGGGCCCACCCCCACAAGTTAAGATCCTTTCAATGAGATAGGCAGATAGCTTACTTTTTTTATCCTTGTATGTTTCGTGGGACTCACACGTTAGGAGAGCAGCGTTAATGTTGACGCAGATTGTATGGTCCCCCTTGTTTCCATCAACAAATACAACACTTCTATTTTTATATCTCATTTAATATTTTAGTCGCTTTTTTTTTCCCATTATTTTTTAGCACTTGTTTTAATTTTTTTTAAATTTTTTTAAACATGATTTCACATAAATATGATTTGTAATTTAATACTCCGTATGTACTTCGTATAAGATTATGTTATTTCGAGTTTAATTTTATGCAATTCAGGTTAGTCCAACAAAATTCAATCGGATTCATTTCAATTTAATTTATTTTGAGTTCAGTCTTTTGGTCTCAACCTTGTTTAAATTACTGTCTTCATTCGAGAAAATGTATTCATGTAAACATATTCAAAACTATTAAGAGTATCATCTTACCGTTAGCTCACGAGACGATTTTCTGTCCGATTCAAAATAGTTGATACATTTGCGAGAAAGTCAAAGCGTTAGGAATAATAATACTCCGTAATAATAGTAGTGAATTAAAAAGAGAGACGAGATAAGTACTTGGTACGGAGTATTAAATACGGAGTTGCTGTTAGTTTAAGAAGAAAGCATGTATCTATCTGAGAATAGAAATGATGTGGATCTGATAACGTGCGGTGATAAGATAACCTCACTACTTCAAGTACTGATTCTCTCTCATGGGAGTTGGTGCTGCTGACTTGGCTTCTTTTAGACTTTTCTTTCTTCCGCATTTTCCACCTCACCTTTCGAATCGTCCTCTCCCTTTCCCCTATTCCCTATTCCCCTCCCTTCTCTTTGTCTTCACCTTCATCATCATCATTTTTTTCACTCGTCCCTTGTTCTCGTTAAATAAATTTTGATGAATTGAACTGAACTCAAACGAAATGAATTGAATTTTTTAAATAGATCCATATATAATTAAAAATAAAGTGAAAAGAAAAGGGACCGATGATCCATTTAATTAATTTTAACGAGATAGGATTTGTGAGAAATTGGTTGGAGAATTTATCCGTATTAGTGGTGATATTTATGTTTGGACGTCTTTCATTGTCCAAAAAGCTCGATACAAGTTGAGAACAGAACCCCACTAACGAAATTAAATTCAAAGAAATGAATGAATGAATGGATACAGAGTAATATCTCTTGAAATTATCATAATCTAAAATGATGATGGAAAGGTTGAAAAAATTTGTCCTCATTCCATGTCCAAGGTTTAATTAATTAGTTAATTCCATGTGTACAATGTAGAATGTACTGTGCACACCCCATCAAGCTTTTTTTAACAAAATTGTTTACATTGTGACATGTAGTCATCTTTGACATTCTGTTTTTTTTTTTTATTTAAATTAAAAAAAACAAAGACAAAACAATGGTGGTGTCAATTTGATGGTCCTAAATAATTTGTCCCCCTTAGGCTGAAATCACCATCATTATCAAATACACAAATAAGTAATACACTAATTGATTGGGAAAAGGCAAAAGAAAACATCTCTATCATAATTAAGGGGGATGAAAGTTAGAGGCAATTAAGCAATGGGCAAAAGAGCCAACAACAGGTCCAATTCCTTGGATTGGGACCCTTCATTCCTTTTCAATCTACCACTTTGAAAGTATACATCATTTTGGAAATAAAATCTCATACAAAGATTTTGGGCCTATTTTTCAATTATATACTAGTAACTTGTACATGTCATTTGCTACTATGTCTTTGCATTGCTTGCCTTTTACATGAACCACTAGTCATGTTTTGCTATCTTGTGTTCCTACACCTCCCCCCATTATCATCATGGGATGCCCAATTTCCTTTAACAACACCACCACCAATTATTTGATGACCTTCTTTTTCTACTGTATTGTGTTATTGTTGATGTCCTTCAATTATTTTATTCTCTTTCTAAAATTTTGAGGATTATAAGTTATCATATATTTCAACCTGGTTCATGAAAATATTGTGATATATCGGTTAATGTTACCCTTGAGTTGGTAGTCAATTGACTCTTATCAATTATATTTCCCTAGACTCGTTGTTATAAATCTCAAGATAGTCATATCTTACACAGTTATACAGTATGTGTATATCGATTTAATCGCTAAATCCTATCGATTTGGCCAAAATCAATTAGTACTACAGTACTTGGATTTGTGGAATATGACTTGATATTTTTTTAATATCGGATGCCTTTTTTTTCTGAAAGAAAATGATGACGACAATGATAAAAACATGGAGTGTAGAATTAATCAATGATGCTCTCCAAATTAGAACTACAACTTTATCCTGTTCCCATTTTTCTTGGGTAGTGATAGTCAATAATAGAATTTGGTTGAAACTATTGCACATGGACTATTTAAAATTTGACAATCAATCAAGTTTTAAGTTATGGGTCAAATTTTAGCACTTGCCTTCCGGGAAATGCAAGCAACAACTAACAACAAGAGATCCAAAATATTTATATAAAAAAAACATGAATTTTATAGCATCATGAGTTGTACACATGTCTCATAAATCCCCCATTTATAGTAAATTAAACCATTAGTCGATTTTCAAGCAATAGTGGGCTATTAATTAAATTTTGCAAAAAATTGACTTGTCTTTTGCAAAAATCATGCTTCTGTGTCTCTTGCTTTTTCATCAGTCATCACCACACCTACAATAAATCAATAATGCCAACCCCCCCCATAATTTAATGTTATGTCAATTACATACCGATTTCATCAGTCCATTTCAATATAGTACCATGCATATTATTTTTTCCTATTTTAGGTCTCGTCATACTGTTGAAAACGGAATTTTATTCAATTATTGTTGTTAATGGTTCACATTTAATACAAGATATTATTCTTAAGCAAGTAATAATTGACTAATAAAACAAAACTAACCCTTAATTTTGAATGCAAACTTCTTGTTAACTTACTCCACCTCTTATTAGCTTCTGTCACACAGAACAGTTGAATATTAGTTTTGTTTATTCAGCATCGAATATCATTGATAGATTATATAATGCAACAAGATGCTTCATTCCTTAATTATATCTCTCTAATATAAGATTCTAGATCTCGTGTACGAGTACTTTGGATTAATTAAGAATGATCATGTCATAGGATTTATTTAAAGTTATTAATTAATTAATAAAAAACATCGATCGCAATCATAGATGTCAACATGCAAAGCTTAATCTGTCGGTTACTGTTGGCAATATGGATATGCATGCATACCATATTATAAATTAATTATTATACACCATATATTTATATATATATGAAAATATATAATGATGTGGGAATTGAATAAGAAAATAATGATAATATAATAAAAAAGAATGGTCCAACCTTTAGAAATGAAACAATACAAAGTATGATGCCTTGAAATAATATGATGGGTTAGTTTTCACTTTTCAGGCTGCCTACAGATGGTGATTTGTGGGCACAAGGTTGTGCAAGTTGGTTGAAGTTCTCTTGTCAACATTGTATTTGTATCTTATTGCGACTATAATAAATACGCAATACATGACTAAATACTTGCATTGTTATTTTGTTATTATCTTTGATAGCGCCTTGTCCCAAATTTCTAGTTTATCCTATAGATTTATCAACAATGCAAATTCAACGTTAATTTCATAATAAAAGTAGTGTCCATGAATTTACACAAGTCATAAATCTTTAGGATAAATTACAAATTTTTCGTCGATTGGCCTTTTATATGTAGCAAAAATATAATCGTCAAAGAGAAAATTGTGGATGATCATATATTCATATATATATATATATATATATATATATAGATATTCCATACGACATCGGACGTGTTCAGTAATATTAGCAATGAAAGTAGCTTTTATCGGTGGAAGTAGCAGATAGCTGGAAAACTAGTAAGTAGCGGGTAGTGAACAAAACTAAATTTGTCAATATGGGTGTTTGACAACAGTAACAGTTGTATTTATAGTAAAAGAAAATTAATTACTAAGTAACTTTATAATTTAGTTTAAACACTAAAAGCTAAAACGTTACATCTACTAGCGTTTGGAAAAAGTAGCGTTTAACGTTAACCGTTACTCAAAACCGCTACCTTACCGAACAATAAAAAAATTAACTAAGTAGTTTTTTAATCCAACCAAAACACTAAACGCTACTTAAAAAAAACTACGCCGAACATGCACATCGGATATGAACAGATGAGGGGGGTTGGATTTATGGGGGCTTCTTGGTTTTATTGAGAAGTCGCTAACTCAAATTGTAGTGGATCTCCTCGTTTGATCAGACAGGTGTTTATCAGTCCAAATTATGAAACAGACGACTAGAAAGAGATAATCAATGAAATCATTATTTCCGTTATTGGACCAATATGAAAATCAATTCTCGAGTCTGGTCCATGTTCAACTCTTTGTGAATTGTGAGGGCTGAGGGGGTATCAAACTATCAATTATTTATCGCGCACTACATGTTACTATCAAGATGTTTAAATACGACTCGTTGCATCATGTGTCACGTAATGCTACATTGCTACTAGTAGATGTGGCCTGTTAAAGCACACACAATATGTTTGGCTCAATCGACTCATTATGTGCTGATTTTGGGAAATTTTACATAAAGAGTCGTGCATATTTCGTGGGAGTTTCGTGAATAGGGATACACACTTTAGGTATGTATGTAATATGTTTTGTCGTACGATATTAACACGCTTTTTTACACACGTTTATTAGGAACGTGAAATATAGATGATACGTTGATACGTTGGAGTGCGTGTGATCCATGCATTTCTCATGAGAGTTTGAAGTTTGTAACAAGCTATGTCTTAGGTTAACTACTTGCTATCTCCTTGTTAGTCTTAACAAATAGTTAACCTACGGTTTTTGGGTGTTGCAACATCGTATTAACAAAGTTAATTGTTGTTTTAGGTGCTAACTTTGTCAATTACACTCTAAAACGTTTACAAAACTCTACGGTTTTTGGGTGTTACATTTGATCTTTAAATGGTAGTGTATGGCTACTCTATTAAACTTCATAAAAAACTAAATAATCAGAAGGTATTGTATACATTAGATGCACAATAAATTTATTGTGCATCAAGCATATAGTGATCATTTATATCAATATAGTGATCCATTTTCACTATACATCAATATAGTGATAAATAATAAGGGTCACTATATTGATAAAAGGTTACTATATTAAACGAAAGGGTCACTGTAATTTGATGCACAGTAAATTTATTGTGCATCCGATGTACCTAATACTTTGTCCTAATCAATAAGGAGATAACAGGTAGCCGATGTTGTTAACTGTACCCCGGAGCGTTAGATAAGAATTAAATACACTTCTTAAAATAGTATAAATTTAGGAATGTATACCAAAATCACGCGTCAATCAAAGTAATTAATATTTATATTCATTTAACATTTCCACTTTTAGTTCTCTTATCTAACGCCCGAAACACTCGTTAGTTAAACTACAAATACATACAGTATATTTTTTTTTTATGGCTCCTGGTACACCAAAAACATTTTAAGTCAGTCAAATTGGATTGCAATCGTAGATTCGTGATATATTGGTTGAATAATCAATTGAAGAAAAGCAAAAATATTCAATTTAACAAATTGTTTATTTTGTTCGTTTTGTGTTATAAGTTGAATTATCCATTACTAAAACTTTGGAAGAAGCCCAATGTTCACAAATGCAAATGAAGCCCATATAACCGATTTTAAACTGAAGCCCAGGCATCAGCCCATCTAGTCTATTAACTAAAAGTGTAAGGGCTAGAATTGTTCCAACTTCCCAATACTCAAATGAGTCAAATCTCATTAATTTTCACTTCTTTCCTTCAGGCCTTGTTCTCGTCAACTGAATTTTGTTCAACTGAACTTATTTTTACTTAACTTATCTAATTGATGCTGAATTGAACTTATTTTACCGAACTGAACTTATTTTTACTGAAACCTTAACAAATTTCTTAAGAATTGAATTTATTTTTACTGAACTGAATTGAACTTATTTTTATTGAAAATTATCGAAATAAGTTGACGAAAACAAAGCCTCATTCTCCTTCCTTCCCTCCAAAATATTCGACATCCCAAAATTTAAAATATAACTACCTTACATAAAATTGAAAAACAAAAAATAAAAATAAAACTTCCACTATTTTCATTATCACACAAATACTAAAAAGTTAAAAATAATCTATTAACCACCTCTTTAATCATTTTCATAATTCATTTCAAACAAAATAATAATTTTAAGACAAACTTTTATATGCAACATGCAACACCAAATTTTATGGTGTGGCCAAAGATAAAATTGTAAAAATACCCTTTTAATAGTTTATAAAAGGATCAAACCCATTCCTTTCTCTAACCTTTTCCCCTTTTCTCTCCTCTTCAAATCCCTAATTTCTCTTCAAACCCATTCAACCACATATTCTCTCTCATCAACAATGGGGGACAACACTGCCATAACCTCCAACACCACCATCACCGGAAAGCTCTTCACCGTCGCAAACTGTAGGCGTCGTCTTCGCATTCTTCACCTCCCTTGAACGATGCTCCTGCATCAACCTCAGCACCTCCGATAACGACGATGAAGATGATGCGATGGATCGCGGTTTGATCTTCAATCATTCTCGCCACGATGATTCTCGATTTGCTCTTCGTCGTTGATTTGCTCACAGATTGTAGCTCTTATTTTGATGAGATGAGATGATACACACATAAATGCTATGTCGGTGACGACGATGATGATGATGAGATGATGGTGATGAGATGATGGTGAGTTATTTATTTATTTATGTCGGTGATGATGATGATGATGATGCTATGTCGGTGATCAGATCATAAATGCTTTGTGTTCTTGCTGTATTGTTTTCTTTGACTTATTTATTTATTTATAAAAGTAGTAAATATATTTCATAAAAGTACTTTATATAATTCGTAAAAGTAGATCTTATAATTGAGAAAAATAGTTCATATAATTCATAAAAGTAATTCTTATAATTCAGAAAAATAATTGTAATATTTCATAAAAGTAGTTCATATATTTCATAAGAGTAGTTCATATATTTCATAAAAGTAGTTTATATAATTCGTAAAAGTAGATCTTATAACTGAGAAAAGTAATTATGATATTTCATAAAGTAGTTCTTATAATTCAGTAAAGTAATTGTGATATTTCATTCGAGTAGTTCATATATTTCATAAAAGTAGTTCATATAATTCAGAAGAGTGGTTCTTAGAATTCAGAAAAGTAATTGTGATATTTCGTAAAAGTACTTCTTATATTTCGTAAAAGTAGTAGTTCTTATAATTTAGAAAAGTAATTGTGATATTTCGTAAAAGTAGTTCTTATATTTCGTAAAAGTAGTTTTCTTTTTCGTTTGATTGTTTTCTTGTTTTTCATTTTTTTTGAAATTTTTTCTGTACAGATTGCTGCAAATATTGAAGAAGGAGAGAGAAGTCGAAGACTGGAGAAGGAGGCAGATTGCGGCAGATTACTTTTTAGGGAAAATTGTTTGGTTTTGTTGTGGCCTCTTTTTGTGGCCTTTTGTAGTTGTACTATTTAGTTTTTTAAAAATGTATGGATTGCCAGCCACACCAAATTTTATGGTGTGTCTGGTCTCACAGAAAAGCAGCTGTAATTTTAATGTTCCCTCTAATTACCTTAAATAACATCAATGTTTCAAGAAAAAAAATCCACTTCAAATAAAACATAAACAAAAATACAATTGTCCGATTGTCGAAAAAAACTTTCCCTAAACTTTGGTTGATCCATTTCTATAACTGTAATTTTAATAATTTTATTTATAAAAATATAAAAAAATGTTTTCTTTTTATTAAAAAAAATAGATTTTACTTGTGAAATTGCACGGAATACACAAAAAAACATGTTGGTACAATATGTGGTACTGCTGACGTGGCAGTGGCCAACGAGCCGGTGTTGGTGAAGATGGACCTGGCCTGCAATCCTGGTACCTACAAAACACGGTTGAACTACCCTGGGGCAACCCAGGAACAGCCCCTTCGATGGAGGTGTCAGTATTTACCAGGGTGATCAATATTTAGAGAGAGAGAATGTAGGTATTGTTTGTTCGAATGAACTTACCAGCCCTTGGGGCCTCAAGCCTGCTTTTATA
>SNQN01009463.1:0-25283 GCA_008642245.1 Bassia scoparia
AAATGTATATATTAAGTGGTTGAGGTTATGAATACCACCTTTGGGTTTTCTTATATAAAATGTTGTTGAGTGGCTATGAACATGACTGTTGTGTTTTTCTTTGTTTCTTGAGCAGTTGTCGTAACTTGGTATGTCCAGTTTATAGGGGAGGCATTGTCCGTTTGTTTTCTCGTTTTGTAAGTTGTATGTACTTAGCTTTGCTGATTGCGTGTTTTATGTTTGTGTGTGTCGTCCACATCTTCTTTCTTTTGGTGGACCTGTGATGATCCTTATTTCGTTTGGAAATTATGGGGAGCATACTTTTCACAGGATTGTGCAGGTTGTTGATGACTATACATGTGCATTTGCAACGTTGGGGTCATGGGGGTGTTCGAGTGTTATATTCTTGGACTATTGTTTAATGTTCCGTCTGAGAATTTTAGTATTTTATAATTGGATTAAATGGTTTTCAAGTTTCGTTAGTTTGCCAAAATATTTATCCTCGGTTTTTAATAAAGGGCCAAAGTTGGTTCCAAGTTGTACGGTTTTAAATTCTTTGATAGTTTTCCTTAAAAGTTTTCTTATTTGGTTTAGTCATTTTTCCGCTGCAATATTCTGAATAAGCCGAAACGTCTTCACACGTGGCGGTAACATGTCAATAGTTCTCCGCATCTTCAAATAAATATTTCACAGTRAAWAGGGAGAATTATTGGGGTGTTACAGTCGTGCAGGTTGTGAAAAGGGTGGTTGTGAGGTTGGAAGGAGGGGACAGTCATGGAAGGGAGTGGGGAAGAGAGAGGGGCGGTTGTGAGGGAGGGGCTAGGTTGTTTTAATTTTTGATTTTTTTTGTTATATCAAGGTTGAGAAAGAAAAAGTGATCGGTTCAATAGGTAGCTAGTCAYTCGGATCAATTTTGAAAGGGGTAGGGTAAAGATGACATTAATTTTAAATTTTCRCAAGGTGAGATAAATTTCAAAAGACCCACCAAAGGTAGGATTATTTTTGTTAATTTTTCCTAAAAGTAATTCCAAAATATTACCTTTTCATGTTAAAAAGAAAGTTTTATTTGTCTAAATAATATCATGTGTGTTTAGGAGTTAATACCAATTTGCTTAAATTTATTGCCCGTCAAAAAAAAAAATTCTAAATTATTGCGTATATTTGAAAATCACAAAATTCAACCAATACATTTAGGACTAATGAAGACTCAAAACAAATATGGATAAGCAACGTTTGTGCATGCAGGAATGAGGCATATAAAAAATTGATTACTTTAGGAATGTGAATTAATTCTTACGAATTTGTCATTTTTCTTATTGTAGAGACTACTATTGTTAAAAAGTAAATAGTGGCCAAATATAAGGGAAGAAAAAAGAAAGAAGAGGGGAAACGTTAAAGTTTAAACTTAAAAGTCACGGTTGTTGTATTAACTCATCGAAAGAAGAAAGGCCCAAAGCTAAGATTCCATGATAAAAGTATGTTTCTTCCTCCATTGTAGCTTTAATTGTAGCTACTTCATTCACACTAATAGACAATTAAAGAGACCGCATAATCGATTTTACCGTATGAACCCCATCCTCCAAAATAATTGATGACATACAATACTCTCTACTTCTCAATTAATTGCAAACATTTTTGTTTTCACTTTCGCTTGCCAATGCATAAATTATAATCTAATTAAACCCTTTAGCTATATTTTGCGCGAAAATTACAAAATTGAATTATAAAAAGAGATAAGTCCAATGAAATTCACTCAACCCATATTTTTACACAATAAAATACAAAAGCCAATATAGTGGACGAAAGCGAAGTATAATTTACAAAACATAATCTCCAAGCAATTGTTTGGGCAAAAAGCCCTTCCTGTCCATTGATTTTCCGCACTCCAATTTAGACGACCGTTTTTTCGAACGATAAAAATTTGGCGACCATGAAAGCGACTCTAAATTAGAGTACAAATTTGTAGTGGAGTGCAAAAATAAGTTCTCCTTTACTGCTATCCACTCATCAGCTCCACCTTCACTTACCATTCCATGATTCGTTTCAAAAAATCTTTCAACAAATAGTCTTAAAATCACGACACAAAAGAGAAAATGGGTTGAGAATGAACCAAAAACCATTGTAAAAAAATTCACTTTATACATGTAAAGATAAAATATTGGGTCAAACAAATGACTAGAATGTGCGATTAGTGCTTTATTTCATAGAGTATTGCTTAGCCCTAAAGGACCAAACAATACAAGTTAATCCGATTAATACAACAGTATAGTGAAGACGTAAATTACCAAAAAATCCAGTTCAACTGTTTCCACAACACACAGGGAAAGAAAAAAAAAACAAGTGAAAATCCAAAAGAGTGATTAAAGGACCTGCGCAATTCGACATTTAGTATGTTGATTAGCAAGAATTACATTAAATCTTAAATTATATGACAGGGCGGACAAAAAGAACCCAACCCAAGATGACTAAGTAATTACTCATCAAGCATTAATCAAACCAGACTAATCGAAATCAAGAGATATGTGAAAGGATAGCTCAAGTGTGTTTAAAGCTTCCCTTGATTCTCAACCCACGACCCATGTGACTCAATTAGCACCAAAAAGGGGGGGGGGCGGGGGGGGGGGACTAATTGAATCAATATAACTTAATGAACACCAAGGACCGCCATAAGCAGCACACCAAAGACGACTGCATGAAGTCTCCAAAGCCTTTCCGACACTTGCTGCATGCTGCTTGAAAATGATCATTTTATATGACACACTGTTTAGAAAAGTTCCAATTGAAGTTATAAAATG
This sequence comes from Bassia scoparia, assembly GCA_008642245.1. Lineage (NCBI taxonomy): Eukaryota > Viridiplantae > Streptophyta > Magnoliopsida > Caryophyllales > Amaranthaceae > Bassia > Bassia scoparia. Next base: position 2,775 of record SNQN01009463.1, read on the forward strand.
GCTAGTGAACGGCACCTGCACATTTATTAGTTGGTATGTGGCCTGAGAAAAGCTTATGCGGCTGTTTCTGAAAGAAAAGCAGTGAACAGTGACACTGCCTCCTGTAAATGACAAGACCGGTGATCTTCAGGCATTGGAGCAGCAGCTATTGTGTCAAAGCAGCTTAATTGAGTCTCACGTGTTGAATCTTCTCCACTGTCAGATACAAGTAAATTGGAGATCTCTTCTGACATCTTTGAATAGGCCACTCTGGGAAATAATGTTTACTGTTAGTTTCTTATTCGCAGGCATTTTAATAGAATACAGACAAAACATGATACTGGCAGGCGGCAGCCAAAGAAGAAATTTTAATAACAACAACAAAGACGTATATAGCAAGATCCAGAAGATATGCATGTCAACAAAACTAAACATGCATACCTTGCATCTGTGGGTAATCTGCTCCCCAGTACATTTAGAGACTTGTTCAAGCAATCAAAGAACTCCCTGCAAGCTGCTTCTTTACTTTCAAGAGAATCCTGAAGGAAATAATACAAATTATGATACATTAAATTAAGCAAAAGCCAGCAAGGACTAGATAATTTTGCGGGGACCTAAAGCTCTCCCTGGTCATGTTTTACATCAGTACTAGACTTCTAGCGATTAGCCAGTTGTTAATAATTAGTCTACATACACATCACAAAAGTGGAAATTATAGTTTGGTAGACGAAGTCATATGTCCAAAATACAAAATTTTACGAGAGTAACGATGACCCACAAGTCAACAGCCCATACATATGTATTCATTTCATATCAACAAAAGACACATTTGGAACCAGGTTTCTTCATTTCATCATTCTATCCACCTACTTAAGCACGTAACACAACTCTTCAAATGTAACAACACAATCAGCTTGAAAGGCAAGTCTTATGCCAGTGTGAATGAACTGATAMACATATTTTAATCCAAATTAATTTTATGGGGTACTTTCTTTATATCTCCTGTAACTATCTTGTTATTTGCTCATACAGTGACTTATTAGTTGGTACCATAACTGTCTAAATCTTTTCATAGTTTTTGGAATGAAGCTTTCAGGTAAAAAAAACCATCCACTGAGTTTTAATTCCAATTGGGATTTGTTGAGCTAGGTGCTTTGAGTGCACAATAAACCTATCAAAAGTACCATGACCTGTATGACCTAACCCAGATCAAAAGTTGCACTTGAAAAACCCAAATTTGACTTGAACAGAATTCACATGATATAGAAATCAACAAGACAATTTGATCTACTTCTCGCAACCTCAATAGCCCATTTTGCAATCTTTGCACTTCACTTGGTAGATGATATTTTAAGGTAGTGATAGCCAATAGGAATGAAAGTGCAAGTAAATTTGAATGGAAATTTCCAATCCCTACGGAATACTAGTTCAACCCCTAGCATCTTTTTATCTTTATTAGTTTTATTTTAGAGTGCACTATTAGGTGAAGAAGGAAACTTGTTATGAGAATGAACTCTTTAAAGCTGCTTATCAAGTGAAAGCTAAAAAAAAGGAGGAAATTAATTATCAAGTGAAAGCTGCTTTCCACACAAGAACAATTATGACAATGAACTCTTACAGGCACATGATGCCAAGCTGCTTATCAAAGAAATAGGTCAAGCTAGAAATGTGTATCAGACATAATATGGTAAAGTTAGATATGATTACCAATTTTTTAAAATCACTGTCATCGCCATGAAGAGAGCTCCTTAACAGATAAAATGAAATGTAGATTCCAGCTCCTAAGTCCCAGTCTTCTATCTCTAACTTGTAATCCTCCATTGATGTAGCCAACCTCCAAATCTCTGAGTCTTGGGCTGCAGTTACATAAAACCACAAAATCTTTAATTAACTACTAAAGCAACACCCACCTTTGTATTTTACACTCCCAAATTTCCCTCGAAACTCTCCTTATTTAATGATTGCATAAAAAAATGAAAAAAAATTAATAATGAATATACATTAATAAATGTGCTTTGAAAATATAAGGTTTAAACCTAAWTTTTTAATACATTTATTTTTAAAAATCAAGTTTTAATTTTTATGAGTAATTTAAACTTCATTTTAAAACCCAAAATTTGCTCGGAAATTATCTAGTTAAAGACTAAAATAATGGCAAGACCATTGTAACAAGCTCCAAATTAATCAAGAACACATAGCAAAAGCAACACAACAATGAAATAATACATAATAGAAAAAATTACCAAAAAAAACCACTATCAACGCATGTGCAAATAATTATTTCAGTTCAAAATTCATAGCCTGAGAGTTCCTTAGACAGAATGAGAAAACAAGGAATACAACCCTTGCAAATAAATGGTAAGATCAAATGGAATTTGACTTTGGACAGCGAAGGATAAAGTAGAAATTAGAGCTGAGAATGCAGAGGGGAAATTTCAAGGTTGATTCAGCTTAGGAATAAGAGCAGAACCAGACCGGTAGTTTCATGCTTAAGATTCATTGTACTTTCCGGTAATCTCATACAAAGATTAGCAGAACTGCATGGGTGGAAAACCACAGAGATTATGAAACCATTTGAATAGTTGACTGATGTCACAATGTCACGATTTTTTCAACACAGGATACAAAATTCATTACACTGTCTTTGCAGATCATATGCACACAAATTTAAACAAGAAAATTAGTGTATAAAAGCCCATATTTACATAAATTTAAACATGAAAAATAGTGTACTCCCTCCAATTTTTAATGTTATGTGCAATTTCCTCATTTGGACGATTTTTAATGTTTTGTGCATTGTGCTTTATTCCATTTTAGGATACTCTCTCTCCTACTTTTTAACCACACATTCCCTTACTTACCCTACTTCTCCATACTTTCCCCCCTTTTACACTCTCTCATCATACTTTTTTACCCCACTCACATTATAATACATTATTCCTAATTTTTCCCCCAAATAGTAAATGCACAATACATTAGAAATCGTAGGGAGTATTACAATTTGTAAAACTTATAAAAACCTGTAAATTCCTTAAATACTTAWATTAGCAGTAAAAAGTAAAAACTAAAGAGAAAAATCTTACTGGGAAAAAAGAGAGACTAAAGTACCAAGGAAAAGTGGAAAAGAAGCTTCAAATAGTATAAAACATAAAGTCACCAATGCTCATTCTGTTAACTATGTAGATGCTTGCCTCTCTTTAATGCTCAAAGATATCCTCTCYATACATGCATGCCTGTTCTCATTGTTAATAGCAGARCACCTCTCTGCTGAGACAGTGATCTATAACCTGCCTTTTCCATGAGATAAAGGAATAGACATAGTTGTACAGCTTGTACTGAGCCTCAAAGAGAGGCAATAAATTAATCCTGAACAGCCAATTGAACTAACAAGTTTATGATTCATTAGCAATTTCACAGCTATAAAGAGTCGTAATTCCCTCCGTCAAAAATTATTTAAACATTTACTTCACACAATTTTCAAGAGGGTCAAAGATACAATTGTTCAAAGATGCTAATCTCAGAAAACTTGTGACATTTCCCCTCTGTCTTAAATTAAATAATAGACAAGCACTTTAAATCTATATATATACTTATTAATACTAAAACAATTCCCACCTCCTAAAATTTTCCTTCCCAAACACASTTTATTAATTTTTGCATTAAAAATGTAAAAAGGCATTTAATAAAGGTTAATAAATGTGTTTTTGAGTAAAATTTTATATATTTAWTATTTCATTATAATTCTAAAAAAAATTGTCAAAAATAAAACCTTATTTTTAAATAAATACAATTTAAAAATATCAAATATTAATTTTGCTTAGAGCAATTTATATTTTATTTGGAAACCAAGCATATGCTCGGGGATTATCTAGTGTGTTTTATATTTCAAACCAACAAGATCAAATTTGTGAGCATGATCAGCCCCAAGTTTTGACCATTTGCACACTTATTTCAAGAGCTACTAAATATTCACCATTACAACCCAACCCATCAACCCAAATAACAATATAACATGGAGAGCCCCAAGTCTTGACCATTTGCACATTTGGATTTTGGACTGTTATATATTTCATCATGTACTAGCGCGGACTGTGCAGTTGTTTTGAATAGCTCTTTTTTTTTTTTTAAGAATATTATATTCCGATTCATACGTACTTAAAAGATAGTCTTGCTTGATGATAGAAATAGTAGAGGGAAAAAGAGGGAGGGTTGCATTTTCTTTCTAAATCTTTCCGACAATGGGGAGGATTTKGTTTATCAAAGACAGAGGGGAAATGACTCCATTTCTTAGCCAAACAATGGAGGATGATTAATCAGCAAATCCAGCAATATATATATAGAGGGGCCCAAGAAGAGTAGTTTTGCTGATCCAAATAAAAAGATATTGATTCTAGACCACCTCGACTAATACTTCCTCCGTATCGTTTTAATTGCAAACTCAAACTTTATGTCACCACCTCTCTCCTCCATATTATTAACAACTTGCTTTATGTCACCACCAAGCACAATTAAGCATAACTAATTATCATTTACATCTTTTGCATAGGAGTCCGCAATCCTCTCTTTGTTACAATTAAAACGAWACGGAGGAAGTAAATCTAATAATATAAGATTATGTAGCTTTATAAAAACACATTTAAACTGCTCATCTATTATTTATTTTAAGATTATAAGAACCGTAAATTTTTACTATCATAATTATAAATTAATACAACTTTTCTACATATTCACAATTTATCTACCTGAATGTCCTGAATTATAGAAAAGATAATATTTGGTCATCTTAGAAAGTATAGATATTCCAAATTTAGAAACTCTACTACAATAATAGAAAATAGTAAGTATAAACGAAAAATACATTAAATAAAAAAAAAAAAAAAAGTGTTTTAGCAAGAAAACATGTCCTTGTTATATTCTTTAGTATATACAAGTACACTACTATATAGTCATAGATGGTTGTTCCCTTGTAAGCATATGCTCAGTGGAACAGATCATTTCAGATATCACAACCTCAAGAGGAAAGAAGAAARAGGACTTAAGCATTAACATTGGAAAAAGGAAAATTTTAAATGGGTCTAATGAAATGAAAAGCCCACTAACATACAAGGTATTGCTCCATGACACAGGAAGCAAAAAAGTTGATGAGAAGGAAAGTTTTTTTGCATGTAAAGGGGTTGACAAAATTTTAAAAAGAGAGTACAAGAAAAACTAGAGGCCTAGGCAAGAGATTAGACAAGGCTAAACAGATGTCTGACTCCTTAAAAGGGTAAGGAACTTAGGGGGTGTTTGGTCAAGGGTAACGAAGAAACTCAAGAAAGGGAAAAAGAGTTCATGACCGCAATTACCTTTGTACAGGTTTGCTTCACTTTTTTTTTTCCATTCCCTTTCAGGGAATTACCCTTAATCAGTTAACCCCAAATCCCTTCTTACTGATTCCCCCACCCCCTACGGCCAAAACCATATTGACTTCACCATCAAAAGCCATCACCTATACTTTTCATAGTTTCATACAGTGTTAGTCAACCACCCCAACCAGTGCACAGTACACCACCCCACTATACTATTCACAGTTTCATACAGCGTTAGTCAACCACCATCACCACCACCACCAATGCACAATACGCCACCTCACTACCAATACACCACATGGCCACAGCGGCACCAATACAACTGTCGTCACCTCCATAATGGATTACACACAACCGCCGCCATCAACACAACCAACTTCCCCCATAAAAAACCAAAAAAAAAAAACTAAAGGGAAAAAGAGAGGCAACCATGACCCCCCCCCCCCCCCCCCCCCCCCCCCCCCCCCCCCAAAAAAAAAAAAAAAAAAAACTACATTGAAGAAATGCATGAAACCTACAAGAATCATCTCAATAATTTCAGATCTGAAATTTCTGAACAATTTTGGTCACAAAAGGTTCGAATTTTTCCATAACTTTTGAAAGAAACGTTGAAATGAAGGCATGAAACTTTGAAATGAAGTGAAACAAAGAAGTCATGGAGGAAACAGAGAAAGAMATGGATGGCCATGGAAGAATGCAAGGAAGATAAAGCATGGAGGTGGTCATGGAAGTTTGGGGAGGTGAATTGGTTGAGAGAGTTGCAGAATTGGTTTTTAAGAGATGAGTTAATTTATAATTGTATTTTTCTTGTTTATGTGGTACTTGGGAGTGAACATAAGTGATGGTAATTAAACAAACAAAATTAACAAACTCCCTTTCTTGATTYCATTCTTCTTAAATCCCTTTCCTTTTAATATGCAAAATTCTCAGCTTGAATTCAGAAACTTCTACCATCTTTTCAGTTCCTAGAATCATGGACAGTGAAACAACTAGGAGTCTAGGACATGATCAAAATAATGACAACCTCATTAAGCTTGAGGATGCAATTAATAGTGCAGAATTTATTCACACCTTCCCAGCCACTCTCAAGTCAGGGACTCAGGGCTCCTATCCTCCATGCAAAGTTTGGCACTTTTGAATCCAGAAAATTATACAGTATCAGAGGCTCACAGCAGGATAAGCTCTGCTACCACAAAAATGGTACCCAGAAAATCTTTCCCCGCAATCCTGGGGACCTAAAAAAAGGACACACCACACTTGGCCTACCTATGGATCCCATACCCTCTGCCGCAGGAAGCAGAAAAACTAGTAACACAAGGACCAAATCAAGGATACCATGATGAACAATTCCCATCAGTCCATCTCTTACAGCAAAACTCCACCCTAGTTTCCACAGTCCACCAATATGTAAGATTGAGTAGGAAGTGGTGGCTTACAACTCCACTGAAAATAATGCAATCATCTTTGAGCATTGAACCGAAGAAAAGAAAAATGTGACCCAAGAATAAGAGAAAGGATTAAAAAGGAAGAAATTCAAATCAACCATCAATGGCCATCCTATCCTACCTAAAATTCTATCATAATCCATACACCACTCTGTACTTAACGCAACACGTCTATTGACATTACAATTAGGTATTTCTATCAATTCATCTTGTAATTTAGGCACTTTCAAGATRTTAAAAACCAAGAAAAAAAAGAAACCAATTCCATAAGGTCTTCTCAATAGGATATGCAACTAAAACACCRGTACTTTGGAAGATGGAATGTAAGTATTTGGTGTTCAGGAGAGATKGAGAGAACTAAGTAGTAAGTACCAACCGATGAGTTGTTAGAGAGACTGTTAAAAGTAGGAGACAGTGAGAGATGGCATATGGGTCGATTTAATACAGCTATGCAAACAAGGACACAAAGCTCTAATTGGTACAAGATATGAAGAGCATCTATGCAGATTATTTTGAATTGAATAAAACTATAAAACATAACATAACAGTAGAGCATAAAACAAAAAATGATATAAATTAAGTTTTGAATTTTTTTWAAAAAAATAAATAAATGCAAAGAAAAGAAAACCTCCACCAAGGCACCCACAATAATGAGAAATGGACAGAAGTTTACCCGACAAAAACAAAGAATGAACAACTGATGTTATGAAGATTGAATGAGCCTTTTGCCAACTGGAACATTCAATGTAGTGYTCCAGAGCCTTTGATAGATGACCATAATATTGAAAATAAACAGCCTACAAAGAATGCAGTGAAATAAYACTTAGARGGGAAGAAAAAAAGAAGAGTAACAAGAAGCAAGAGTGGCTTTATAGTTTATAAATGGTGCTATGAAGCATTCAAGATTAAACATTAAGGAGTTTCATATACAWATCTTAATTAGAATTTCAAGGTATATATGCATACAATGAACAAATACTGGCCTCATCACACAATACTAAACCGTACTCCTAATTCAAACAGAAATTTAATAAGATAATGCACACATTACGAGGTCATTAGTTATAGCATTGGTATACAAAAGTGGAATTAAAATTTTACAATAACTGACTTTTTTTGTTCATTGATATAATAAGTGGCACATCATATTATAAAACAGTAGCTGGACAGACAAAACAGCTAGAGGTAGTAGAATGTACCATAGCCTCATGCATCCATTGTGATGGAATACCCAACTCTTCAATGAACTTGCGCTGCTCTTCTTGAGAACTCCAAGTTTCACAGTATTGGAACAAGATTTCTCGGATAATTGTAGAGTGTAGATGATGAAAATCTTCACAATAGGGCATGTGCAAGACGACATAGATGGCCCAATGGCATTTCCCTAGACACAAAAGCTGGGAAACATACGCCATGTCAAGAATATAAAGATCAGAAGAACTAAAGGCACCAATTGCTTCAAGAATTCCACGTTGATGCCATATCATGTGGTGGTCAAGTGGGTCATTAGTCGATGCAAAAGCACTGAACATAGATTTCAGGCCATCAAATTTACCATCTTCGCTAGCATGAAGCAACATCAGATAATAAGCAAGATCGTACCGTCCCTCTGTGGCAACTTGAATAGTCTCCTCAACTGGTCCTTCATCTATATAAACTGGAACAGGATATGGAGCCTTTCCTTCTGTAAGCAGATGTTGGTATGTGTGAAAAACAGCAGGTAAGGCAGTGCCTGGTGGTAATTCATACCACATCAACAACCCTAGAAACCTTTTCCAGTCAATAATTCTGTCAGCCAAAGCACTATGAATGTTCCCCGAAAGCAATTCATAAAGTCGTATCCTGTCCTTCTCAATGAAATTAAAGTCCATGCCATTAACTCTCCACAGCTCCAACTGCTGAGCTATATCAGACCGATTTACCATAGAGCCAGCAGCCTCCCCTAGCAAACAGGCAAGCCTCACATCCCCACTAGAAGCAGCCAATTCTACAGCATCATCTAACTGTCTTCCAGTCAGGTAAAGAAATATCTGTTGTAAATCATCAGAATCACTCAAGCAGCTCATATCTTCTTGCACCCGATGGTACACACTTTCTTGTAACCAATAACTAAACTCTGCCCTCCGCATCAAAAGGAGTGCTTCAGGATCAACTTCAGAGCGATTGCCTTTTCCATCGAGCATCATATCTTCGTCATTGTCTCCTACGTCATACGTCACCTTCCCAATGATCTCCCTTTCAGAGAAAAGGACCTTAATCAGCTCCCACACAATCACTTGATGCATCAAAGACACACGAACAGYAGCCGACATGCCGGGAACCTCAAGTTGCTTCTCCACTACTTCTATATAGCTACGACATACATCTGACAGAGAAAAACGATCACATACAACTTTTTGAAGGCTTAATGTCAAGGATCCAACTTCGCTTTCAAATATTCTATGATTCAACGACTTGTGTAGCTCCAAGGGTGACTTAAAAAGTAAATCAACGGCTTCCTTTTTCACTTCATTTGATTCATCTCTAGTGACCTTATCTATTGCAACCTTTTCAAGAGTGATTACAGAAGATAATATTCCTTTTTTGTCATTACTACAGACAGGCACACCACTATGAATAAGGACACCATTAGGTCCCCACCCAACACGAAACGATCGACCCATAAACAACCCGGCATCAACTATGTTTCGCGAATGATAAGCAGACACTGGTGTTTCTTGCTCAGAGTCTAGTTTAAATCCTTCCGGTTTAACCACCCTCAAAGGTGATCTAGTTTGTTGTGCTAGTAGAAGTGTTCCAGGAGCATTTACATCAGAACCATTAGACTTGTACTCAAGCAAAGGCACTGGAGTTTTTCTAGGAGGCGGGGGACTCGGTTTATAATTTAACATTAACCCTGAGTTATATAATGGAAACTTCTCKCGATGACTTGGTAGTTTGTCATGAGATGGAATGTCATCATAACTTTCATCATCATCACCTGAAAACATAAACATCTTCATCTCTCTCATTCTAGTGGGATCAAGCCCGAGATGAGCAGGAAGCGAGTGAGAGAGCTCAGGACCATTCTGGCCCATGTCAAACCCATCACCAATGAAACYCTCATCCTCACCAACACCGTTTTCCACATTCTCAACTTGATCCTCCCCTTGCGGTTCAACATCCGCGTCATCCATCACGATATCATCCTCATCATCCAAACTCAACCCAAACCGGCTAAARTGCTGAACCCTAAACTTCCATTCCCCGCTCGCAGGCTCATACGATATAAACTCCGCCCCCTGCTTACCCGCACTCTCCCTCAACCTATCAACGACCCCAGAAAACCTACCGCCATCCCGGAACCGCAAAACCAAAGTTACAACAGCAGGCTTATTCAGCCCTTCCCCAACAACAGGCTTACTGCTCTCATCCTCATAAACAACAATCTCATTCCTATTAAACTTAACAATCTCAACCAAATCCAAACCCCTCACATCAGTTTCCCCCAAAAACACCACACTCCCATACCCAATTCGCCCCACAACAAAATCCCTAATATTAGCACAAAACCCAGGTTTATTCGACTCGTATTCAGCTAATTCCTTCAATGAAGGCTCAGTATAATAGTCAGAAGACCGTAAAATTGGTAAAGCATCATTACTCAAAGCACAATTAGTCTTTTCATGATTACAAGAATAGTTAAAAGTGGGTTTTGTTGAGGAAAAGATATCGCCCATATAATCAAATTCCATACTAGAATAGAATACAGAAGTAAGATGAACTTAACTTTCGCTCGGTGTTGTTGCTGTTGTTGTTGTTGTTGTTGTTGCCGTCGTTGGATGGTAGGGAATTAGAGTGACTGACGTTTTGGCGAAAGCAGGAACTCTACTAAATGCGTGTAATGGTTTAGGACTTAGGAGCCCGCCTTTCCTAACAATGACTTTTTTGGTTTTTTTTTTTTCTTTCCTCATTGCAAAGAAAGCCGCAAACTCGCTAAGGGTAGGGGGTTCGAGTGTTCGACAATCCGCTATCAGGCGTTACCTGATGCCTGAATTACTCGGCTGGTTTAATTGACCAGTAGTTGGTTGTTGACTGATTGATAAAAATATATACTTTCTCCRTTTCGTTTTTATTGCAACTTTGACATCGACACGAAYTCCTAGGCCAAAAATAGGTGAGAGAAAGTGGGGCCTTTTCCCCAAAATACCCCACGCACATGGGTAATTTTTGGTGGGAGTTTTGGCTGTCCCACTTTTTGGGATGTCATTTTGGTCCCAATTTCAATTCCCTCCTTTTTTTAACATGCTTTTTTCACCAAAATTTGAAACWTCCACCAAAATTCAAATTTAACATTGAAATTCAAATATTCTTACAAAAGCTACAAGTACACATTASTGTTATATATACTTCAGCAAAGAGGCATTAAATTMAACCTCTCAACCACCAAAATTAATGTGAGTCTAGGATAGTTTAGCAAAAAATTAAATYAACAAACACTTGCACACACAGCACTTAACATCTCTTAATCTAGGTTAGTGTTTACAAACAGTAATTTCATCATTCTTCATCTTCTACCATGGAYGGAGAATGGATGTACGACACTGATTACATTCTTCGTTTGGAAGGGCAGATTGCAAGCAGTGGTCAGGTAGGTTCTGAATCTGAAACACAAGCAAACGAGTCAACAAACAATCAGACAATCCAYAGGGACATGACTCTACATCAAAGAAATATTGTAGTGCAACAGCTTCTAATGCACCTTGAGAATGATAAAGTCCCTCATGGGTTTCAGAAGAAGCTGGCAAATACTGTGGGTGTACACAAAAGCACAATCTCAAGGCTATTTGCAGATGTAAAGAAGCAAAAACAAGCAGGTGAAGTGATTGATGTCAGAAGCAAAAAATTTGGCAAGTGTGGTAGAAAAGCAAAGGAATACTCRGAAGAGTTCTTGCAATCTGTTCCACTACATTTAAGGACCACTATAAGAGCCTTTGCTGGTGCTCTTAGAGTACCACCAATAGTAGTATACATGTTATTAGAGAAAGGCAAATTGAGAAGTCACACAAGCAACAATCATCYAGCAGTGACAGAGAATCACAAAATCCAAAGAATGCTATGGGTACTCAAGCATGTTCATCCAGGGAGCAATGGGCAGCCTGCTGAGTTTGATGACATGAGAAATGTCGTCCACATTGATGAAAAATGGTTCTATTTAAACCCTGAAAAAAGAAGATTCATTTTGCTTCCCAAAGAGGACAACCCATATAGATGCCAACAATAAAAAAGGTATAAGATCAAAGTGATGTTCATGGCTGTTGTGTCAAGGCCATTGTATGACAATGTGGGTAATTTGTTACATGATGGAAAGTTTGGGATTTATCCATTTGTGACATATGAAAGGGCAAAGAAAACTTCAAAGAATAGAGTTGCAGACACACTAGAGACAAAGCCAATTCTTAATGTCACACAGGTGGTCATAAGGAAGTTGTTGATTGAGAGGATCATTCCAGATATACATGCAAAGTGGCCTTGTCAACTATCAAAAGAATATAATCATCCAGCAAGATAATGCTAAGCCACACATAGATGGTATGGATGAAGACTTTCAAAGGGTTGCAACAGCCAATGGTTTCAACATAAAGCTAGTGTTTCAGCCACCACAATCACYAGATATGAATGTCCTAGACTTGGGATTATTCACTGGTTTTCAGTCCATACAGTATCACTCCTTCCCAAAGACAGTGAATGAATTAATTGAAAGAGTTGAGGAGGCATATGAGTGGTATATGAACCAAGGCAGATGCCTGTCTCTTATACACATCTAGATGTGTATAAGAGACAGCACCTGACCTCAATGTGTTGGATTTGGGTTTGTTCAACGGATAGATTCCAATCATTACAACACCATTCATTCCCCAAGACAATAGTTGAGTTGATCGAAAAAGTGGAGGAGGCATATGAGTGGTATGAACCAAGGCAGATGCACTATTGTTGGTTACAGTTACAATTCTGCATGGTTGAAGTTTTAAAGGTTCGAGGATGTAACAGTTACAAAATCCCACACAATGGGAAACAGAGGCTAGACAGATTGGGTGAACTACCAGCAGATAATGTCTCATTTCCTCAACAAATTGTGGATGAAGCTGTGAGGTTTTTGAATGAAAGGTTCATCAGTGTTAACAACACATAAGCAGAGTATGAAGACATGGAAATGGTACATGAAGACTAGAGACAAGGACAGTGGAACTGCCTCACATAACCTTCTTTGATTACAACATTTTGGGTAGGTTATGTGATTGTGAAGCATAATGGAAGCACATTTAGTGTATGGCARTCAGTTTGTATCCTTTTGGTTTAGAGAAACTGTAGTCTTGCTGTAATGCAACTTGTGGTCTTATTGTAATGAAAGTTATACTATCCTTTTGGTTTAATGAAAGTGTTATTTATATCAAAGTGCCATACACAACAAACAATTGCACACATTCAAACATATCATCTCTCACATTTGTCATTGAGATGCCAACAACACTTAATTACAAGCCAATCATCATTAATCGATCACTTCACCTGATAGCCATCAAAGAGATTGTAATGGCATAATATCAACAACCAGTAAATTTGCTACAACAATTACATTAGTGGCACAACTGTTGGAACAACTACAATTTGAGTTAACCCTCTACAATAGTGTACCACTAGAAATTGGGCAAATCAACTTAGTTGGATTTGCCAATGAGTCCCTTCATCACTTGGCTATTATGTGCACTAATTTGGGACTATTATAACACACTAAGGGTCAGAACACAGCAACRRTAAGAACAAATATCAAACCAAGGGTTACAGAATAGTCCATTTTTTAAGTTAGGGTGAAATGAAGCCAACCATCAGAGCAAATGGGTAATATGAAGCCAACCATGATAACAACAAGGGTCATATAAGCCAACCATCATCAGAGTATASCTCATATAAGCCAACCTTCAACACAGACATTGACAWWCAAATCCAACATAAAATTAAAAAGAACCATCATCATAATCAACCAACATCAAATGTCACAGCAAGGGTCAAATAAACCCAACCAAAATCAAAGCAAGGGTCAATTAAAGCCAACCAATATCAAAGCCAGGGTCAAGTTAAGCCAACCAAAACAGAGCAAGGGTCAATTAAAGCCAACCAAAACATAGCAAGGGTCAATTAAAGCCAACCAAAACAGAGCAATGCAACCAAATTCAAAGCAAGGATCAAATGAAAYGAGCCAACATCAAAGAAAGTRTCAAATGAAGCCAACCTTCATCACACYAAATGTCAACCATCAAATATAATGTCAACCATTAAATAAAGAAGGGTCAGAAAAATCAAACCATTCTATCAAATGAGGAGGGGACTCAGGAACAGTTGGTGGAGGATTAACCAACAAATCAGGATCTCCTTGGTTGGTTGATTCTTCTTCGTCCTCAGAATTGTACTCTGATATCACCAACTTGCGTGGCCTCATGGATGCCCTTTTTTGACAAGGCCAGTACACGGAAGTGGGACTCTTCCTACTACGCTTAGGTTTAGGCTTATGCTTTGGGGATTCAACCTTACCCTTACTTTTTGCCACCTTCTCTTCGTAAGCATCAACAGATAACATGAGACCCGAGACCACCAACCTCTTTTCCCCATTAATTTCAACATGCGGGTGGCCATCCATCACTCCTAACACCTTGACACTGTCCATTCCAATACCCTTTCCATGTGGACCAAGTAAAGGGACGAGCTCATCACCCATTTGTTGAAGTTTTTCAACTGAAACAACAACATCATCCACAATATCGAGGTTAGGGTTACAGTTTTCATCTTCCAATCCACTAACATCTAYAATATCATCACTGTTTGGAGGCATTGGATCCTCACYAGCCATGATTTTCGAGACATGGTAGTCTCTGAAGTGCTTCATGCCCCATTCGACTCTCTCCTTCTCYAGATTTGCCAAGTACGTTTGTTAACATGCATCTTTCTTACTCAGCTTCTTCAAAACAACGCCAAGAGCATGGTAGACTTGATGGCTGACAAACCTCTCACGATCTCCATTTTGGTAGAAGATGTGAGGGTAGGTGCTGCCATTTTCAATTCCTTCGCAAATCATGAGGATCCATTCAATTTCATCTTTAGAACAGTAATCCATAGCATCATACAATGGCTTCAAATCCAAAAACCACGCAAAAGAGATCAAAACAAATTGATAAATCGCAAAAATCGAAAAGGGGACTCACAAATTTGTTGAAACGATGCAAAATAAAGAGTTTAGAATTGACAGAGGAAATGAAACCTGGAAGATAAACTGGAGTTATTCCGAAAAATTGAGACATGAGTGAGAGAGATGAACAATCTGGAAAACTAGTTAGGGTTCTTCGAGGAATTGAATGTGAGATGAGTGAGAGAGATGAAGAATCTGGGGATGAACGGAGAGAAATAAAGGGTGGGTCACCTATTAGTATTATTGGAGGAATATTAGATTAGTAGTAGGAATTAGTTTTGTTTGGAATATTTTAATGCACTAATGATGTGCTTAATTTTTTAGTAAGGACGATATGGTAATTTCACCTAGTTTTATTACTCAAAATAGAAATTTTTACAAATTGCAATTAATTTGATATTGCCAAATATGGCAAAAGTTGCAATAAAAACGAACGGAGGAAGTATTTTTATAATAGAATGATAAAAACATACTTCAAATGGTGCAAATTTGTTTTGTTGCGTTTGAATAACTCTCCCTCTCGCACGTATCTTACATAGCGCATTGGGAGCATTAAAAAATACTGGACCACGAAAAGTAAAAAAAGGAACAAAAATGAAGCTTATAACCCCGTTTATGGAGGCCAAACTCACTGACTTATGATTCCCTCCAATAGTGGGTCCCTACCCCATCCTTGAAAAAACGTGGGATTGTATTTGCTCCAATTACGAGTCCTTCTCCTTTTTTTTCGAAAAATAAATATACTCACAAATCAAACCAAATTCATACAGTTCAATCAGATTTGAGGCGAATTTAGCAAGGCTAATCTCCTCCAGAGTTCAAAATTGTTGAGTGCAGGTAATTTTATCTTTAATTAATCCAAGAATTCCCTAATTTGTAGATTTTTGGAGTTACGTTTTTGGATGTTATTCCTCATGATTCCCTTATATTCCCTAACGTATTCGTCAATAAGCAATTAGTAGTTATTTACTTGTTTGTGTGTAAATTTGTTTGTGTTTAAATATGTTTTCGTGTGAAAATCAGTTTTTGTGATTAAGTAATTTTGTAGGTTGTGATGTTGAGTTGTGTTGGTTTCTTAGAAAATGTCGAATTCGAATCCATAGGTTTGATTCCCCTTGCTTGTCATCTGTTTAATTAAGTTGCTTTCATCTTGTTAATTAAATTGTTTTAAGGAAAAATGGAAACGAATATCCCAACCTTTGTGTCTTCAATCACCACTACTACTACTGCTGCTGCTGCTGCTGCTCTGCTCTGCTGCTGCTACTGCTACTACTGCTACTGCTACTACTGCTACTGCTACTACTGCTGCTACTGCTGCTACTACTGCTACTACTACTGCTACTACTGCCTGCTACTTCTGCCGCTACTGTCTGCTACTACTGTACTACTCTACTACTACTGCTACTTCTATACTACTTGCTACTGCTACTCTACTACTGCTACTGCTACTACTTTACTACTGTACTACTGCTACTACTACTAACCGTAACCCACCTCCCATTGCCTGCCATCCCCTCCCCTGCCACCACCACCGTGCCCCTCCACGCACACAACCGCCGCGAAACCCATCGTACAAATTGCCATCGCACACAACTCATTCCCAATTCAAATTCCCAATTCGATTCCCAATTCTATTTCGTTTTTTTTTGATATTTTCTGGAAATTTAGAGGGTGTTATGGTTAGGTTTCAGGGGCAGGGGAGAGCGCGAGGGGGGAAGAGTGGCGAGTTGGGGAGTTATTTTCGAGGTGTCGGTGGTTTTTGAGTTGGGAGTTATTTTCGTGTGTGGAGTGTTGTTATGTTGGTGGGAGGATGTTGAGGCGGCGAGGGATGTGGGGAGAGTCTGAGGGCCAGCGAGAGAGGTGGCGTTGAGAGTGGTGGTGGTGGTTTGAGATGAATGGAGTTTTTTTTTTAAAAAAAAAGAAATTTAAAAAAGGAAAATAGAAAAAATGTAGAATGAGTGAATGACCTGATTATCAAGTTTCAGGTCATTAGTATAATAGTTGAAGATAAGGGTGAAAGGTTAGTTATTATTCCGATATATCACTCAGTTCAGATATTCATTTGAAGACCACCAAAAGGTAGATTTCTTTTCATTTCACTTCTAAATGCTTGTCCCCTGTTTAATTCCCGCTGCAAACCTCAGACTCTTGAGGTAGTTATTGAAGCTCTAATGTAGTCCTTGGAATGTTTCCAAATTAAGTATGCATTTGTGAAATGTTGAGTATGCATTTGTGAACACGGTTCTGTAGTTGTTACATCTAAAATAGATTGGAATTCATAAAGCAACGTTAAATGAATCAGTTTTTGGTTATAAGCTAGTATAAGAACTTGTGCAAAGTTGAAGCAAGATCACTATTAAGAACATGTTTGAATTACAAACAAACTACAATAAAATGCACATTAAGCAATTACATTTGTAAATTGTATGTCATCAATTTTGGAGCAGTGTTTCATCAAATGTGGGTTGTAGTAGTGTGATTAGTTTATTGTTTGTTAATTCTTACTCATTTTTTTTCCACCAGTGTTATTAATAGAGTAAGAGGAAGGATGGTATTGTAATTGTGTATTTCCCGATCTGAATTTGGATTTGGATTTAAATTTCGATGTTGATAATGTGGAAGTGTTTGATCTTAATGAAGTTACTRTCTATGATTCTGGTGTGGGTGTTGAAAATACTAATAATAATTTGGAGGATGGTTGCTCTAGTCCGAGACCGTTGTCTGTTAGGACACCCACAGTTGGTACCATTTATGATTCATGGGAGAAAATTGACCTTCACTTTAGGTGCTATGGGAAGTAGCATGGTTTTGGGGTGACTAGGATGACTGCAGGTCAAAGGCAAAAGAAGGATATGCCAACAGTTGAGAAACGGAATGTTACTTGGCGTTGTGAGCAAGGGGGTTCGTACAAGCCTCTCCCTCTGAAGGGTTCCAAAAATGCCCATGGGGATGTATTGGAAGCTGCCAAGAGGCATACATTTGTTGCTTCGAGTGGTGTTCAGAATGGTCCTGGGAAGTCAAAGAAATGTAACTGCCCTGTCATGATATATGCTAGTGTTATGAAAGATGGAAAGTGGGTCATTAGAACTGTTGCTTTGGAYCATAAGAACCACCAAGTTACGTCGAGTAGAACKCGTTATATTAGCATGTTCCGACAGGAGGAGATTACACCTGCTGTTAGGAGGAGACTTTTCAATGAGGTGGAATGCGGTATTACTGTACCTCAGAGTCGTAGGGTAATGGCACGAGAGAGGAATGTCGTACAGAATTTTGCTCCAACTAATAGGGACTTGAGGAACATTGTTGACAAGGAGAAGAGGCGTAAATTGAAGTTAGAATGTGGTGATGCTAAAGCTATGTATGCATATCTGCTGTGTATGGTGAAGGATAATCTGGATTTCTATCATTCTTATAGATTAGATGACCAAGGTCGGCTGAAAGATGTTATGTGGGTCGATGTGAGGAGTAAGGCTGCTTTTCTTGAATTTCCAGATGTGGTCTRCTTTGAATCAACCTACATAACAAACGAGTATGAGCTTCCCTTTGCCAATTTTGTTGGAGTCAACCATCACGGACAGACCATCTTGCTCGGTTGTGTCCTCATAGCTCATGAGAATGCTAAGACGTTTGAATGGCTTTTCAAATCCTGGTTTAACTGCATGGAGGGTGTTGCACCCAAGGCGCTTCTCACAGATCAAGATGCAACCATTAGAAAAGCGGTGAATGCGGTGATCTCCTCTTTATAATCTATATATCACACATGTCCCAAGATTAATATAATGCAGAACACAAAATAATGCTACACTGAACATACATAACACCAGAATTACATAACTGCAACCATAAAGAACAGAAACCCAGCGACTCAAATATACAATACAAGTGCTTCATGACTTCATGTCTAATAAAGGACGTATAGATTTCTCCAGTATCAGTAGGTATTCCTTCCGCGATGTGGGAACATATAAATCTATTCATCCTGAACTGTAGACACCCAGCAAACACACTACTACACCCAAATGAGATAATTCAATGAAATTCCAAATGTCACGACAATTAATTCGAAACTCTGAAATCGCAGTGAACTCGTAAAATGAAGCTCGACATATAATTTGAAGTACACTCGAACATTAAGAGTCAAGTAAATAGCAGCGCCCAACATTTTCTTCTACGGATCATTTCACCTACGATATATCCAAGGTTTCTAAACAAGTTACGTGGCGATTCTATAACTTTTGTTTTCAATTATGTTCGAACACACAACACAATTATTACTCTGATACGACCAGTAACATTTTAAGTTAGTTTTCATGATGTTTCCATGATTATATCTATGATATGTTGCAAGATTAATAACGCAGAAAACGCCAACAAAACATGATTAGCAGAAAATACGCGAATGTTTAAGAAATCCTCCATAGAAAACTATCCTGTCTTCGCGAAAGGAGGCGTTAGAATAAATCGTAATATATAAGAAGAATAAGATCATATAAATCGGCAAAGAATTCCGAATTAAAATATTTCAGAATTTTGGAAAAAAAAGTATAACGCAGAAAGCGGCGATATAACGCTCTAGGACTTTTGCTAAGCATAGCGAATCAATTAAAACACATGCACGCCAAGGTAGTACCACCCCACCTTAGGTAGTTCGAGCATAGAACATAGCCCATAAGTCATGAGACCAAAGGAAGCCTAAGGCGACTTATCGAAAGGTCCCATGCAAATGCATAAATCCAATAAGCGTGATGATGATTTACGAGACATTTCAAGTAGTCCAATTCCACGGTGAATAATCCAGATAGTAGTCGCAACATTGTAGACGTTGGCGCGGCCCCGCGCAGTATAAGCGGGCCGCGCGGCTATTGGTACATACAAATCGCAGGTGCAATTTGCGTGAGGCTTGAAACACGGAACCCGACATGAGTGCGTTGGCGATAAGTGTGTCGAGTAAGGGGAGTGCAACCGCAGCCCTATATAGTTATCACAGGACGCGCCGACACGTGGTGAGCAAAAACATGGCCCAGTTCCTGTATCACACGTACACAGTGTACTCGCCCTCTCGGTGTATCGGGACAATGGGTAGAAATAACAGATCTGGAACACACAATTCGCACGAATAAAGTTAGCGGCATCTCTATACTCACGGTAACTATCCAATGCAATTCCATTCATCAATCACGATTATGAATGCAACATTACTTACATTTTTAGCACCTTAGAAGCGTACTAACCCGATAGATTTCTAAGTGAGCTTACTATTATGTACAACAAGTACATTATACAATGGACAAGGCGATCGATTTGTGTAGTCAATTATAACAAGGTGTTAGCAACCGGCTGTCAGTCATGATTATCTGATTTAGAATGTGTAGCATAATTTCCGGCTTTGTTTAGCATATATAACAAGTGTGATAGAATAAGTGCAAAACAAAACATGAAAAACAATGGTTAGTAATCATAATATGGAATGATATGTATTCTTCTCACCTTGTCCACTTTAAAATACACAAAATTGTTAAAACTAAAAAAGCGATGTTTAGTGATTGAATGCTAATTAAGTTGACAGAAAACGTTAGTATTGACAAGATATGATTAATAATAATATGAGGTTAAGCGAAAACGAAATTTGAAAGCAGAATTAATAATGTACATAATACATGAGAGATTCAAAGTCGGTTTCTACATTGTATAATAGCATTTAGAATCATAACAATCGGTTAATCAAATAAAGAGTGAAAGAGATATATGAGGTAGTATATCTCAGAATTTAATACTTGTTTCGCTGTCAAAAGAATCGAAAGAAACGCAAAAGACTCGTGTTATTGTGTTTTGGTGAAAAGAATTTGTGAATAGAGAGAGAGAAATGCTTAGATGTAAAATTGGAGTCGGAAGGGGAGTTGAAAACGTACTTGAAAATCGTGTGTCTAGTTGAAATCCGTGTTGTATCGAAATAGCAAAGGCAAGTGTATTTAGGCTGCGGAGGACAAATACTGAGTATATACGTCTGGTGACTGCGTAATAAACGCTCACAGGCAGCGATATTAAATGCAGCACCAACGTATAATAACGCTCCTGCAGTGTCCTCGCGTATATACGGCTCTAGGAAGCGTATATAAGACATTCCTGCGAACAAAAAAAAATAATTTTCCAACAATCTGAAATAATTTAATTCGGAATAATTCTTTTGCATACATGGTCTCGTTCTAAGATTCAATGTCTATGCGCCTCATTCGCAAGGAAGTATTGTTCTAGGAGATTTAGAAGCATTCCGCGTATTTTCTAACAATTCATGTATTTCTGCGAATATTCTGCGTTTTTAAACATTGCAAATTCATAGAAACATGCATAGGAAATCAGAAAAAGTTAAAAATACTGGGATCAGAAAATGTGAAGAACATGATGAAAAACAAAGTTGGACATCGCAGCGTAACTTGTTGAAAACGTTTGAGATTATCGGAAAAACCGAAATAAATTATTGTTGCTATCGTATGACCTGTTGACTATATTTCGAGGTGTGAACTTCACATATTGAGCTCATGACGAGTCAAATTGCGTATACTTTGAGTTCGATATTAATTGCAGACATGTGGTAAAACTTCATATATAGATTACTCATATTGGGGAGAACATTTTAGGTGTCCGTAACACATCTGTCCGTTAATTCACCTCCAATTGGTTAATGCTGTACATGTTGTCTGATCATCTTGATGACGACGTAAAGAGTATTACATTACACTCCACCTGGAAGTTAAGAACGCCATGGGTATAAGCAAATTGGATACGTCTTCTTCCACTAGTAGTGTCGTAATACTTGCTGATGTATCGGCCAGTCTGCATCACTGTTTCTCAGCACGCATCTCTCCTCCATGGCACAAATATTGCTGAAACAACTCGATAATTTGTTTTACGACTAACATCTGGACATAAAACTGTTGAAGCTTCAAAAGCTTGGGGGGGGGGGCGGGGGGAGGGTTTTCTCATTGGCCGTAATAAAATGCTCATTGATAAGTGGAATCAAATTCCTTTCATTAACAACCTGCAACACCCGTGCATCAATAGTAATAACACTTGTAAAATAATAAAATAAAATCAGTAAGCATGTCATATTAAATAACAAATTAAATATTTAAAAATATTTGCAAATCCTAGGACTACAATACGATAACAAATAATACCTAGACTAAACATTATAGTAGTAAATTAATACAAATTTATAACCATGTATAATGAATAAAATGCAAAAAAAAATAGTTGTAAAATAAAATAAATTAAAGAGTAATAAAATAATGGATAAACATTACAGCAAGCAATCGTAGTCCATCTTGCCTTGAATTACAATAACTTTGCTCCAAGGCATGGCAAACTCTTCGAGAGTCAAACTATAATATAATGGCATTGTAATCAAAGGGCGATTGAAACATCATATATCCATTATACTTCGATAACTTTCCCACAATCTTCATCATATATTGCCATAGCAGCAAATGATGTCGAGTCTTAGGGAAACGCATCACCT
>SNQN01009464.1:5660-25282 GCA_008642245.1 Bassia scoparia
TTAACCAGGGAGAGAACGAGGGTTCACTACCTATCTGACTAGATGGAGAGGAGTTGCTGCCACCCTAGTCTCCGCTCCTACTGAAGAAGAGATGGTCAAGACCTTCATTTCTGGCCTCCAGCCCGGAATACAATGATCATCTCAAGTATCGAGGCCTTACCACATTCGCAAAGGTCTACGACATTGGAGTGGACATAGAGAATGATCTCTTTCAATTCACATGAGTCAGCGTTGGAGTCTTAGCTTTAGGATCGAGTCGAGAGTCCCTTCCTAGACTATGTAATTTTTTTTCCATTTTCGAGTCTATGTCATTAGTTAGGATCAAATTCTGCAATTAGCCTCTATGTAATAAATTCTTTGTCATTAATAAAGTTTTCGTTTTTCTCATTTTCTTTAGCCTCCATATAGTTTGTGCTCTAACTTTAATGGAATCAAATTAATGATCGACCTCACAATTCAATGGACATGCCAAGAGAGGCCTTCTTTCATAGCTCCACAAAATAACTTCTTCCCTCCATTCCCTTCGTCACATCATATCAATACCTTGCAACCCTTTGAGCCGTAAACACTATCAATAACTATCTTTCTTTCATTCACCCACATCTACTTAACCCTTTGGACCCAAAACGGCGTAGGAAAAACATGTCCAAAGAAAAAAAAAGAGAGAAGATAAAATGGGCAAAAGCAAAAAAAAAAAAAAAAAACAAAAAATCAAAAGTTCAAATGCCAGTCATACAAATGCAAATCAATGCCAAAATCAATGCAAACCCAAAATTAAAAGCGCAATTCAAACAAAAGCAAGAGTCTAAAAGCACACTGCGCACCGTGGGTCACTTCGTAATCATCAAGCCTTTTTCAACCCTCAAACCACAGCCTCACATTACAACCACAAAAGCCCTCTCACACGAGGCATTGTCCAAATATATCAACGAGAACTACGACGGTCTGATTCCGTAAGATACGTAGAAGCCTCTTCTCGAGGTCCGACCCAATAACCCAATAATTCAATAACATTCTGAGGTCCATTAATTAGTTTGATTCCTTAAAGTCAGAAGCGCAAATTCCTAGTGTAGAACCCGACATAGACTCGAGTTTGAACCACATCATCTAGCAACCACATCAATTCCCCATTCACTTACCCTCAGTCACAAATTTTAGCCTCTGTATTTTCTTGAACCTTTAGCCTATCTTTCGTACACCTTAAGGGCTCTCCTCAATCTTCCTTAGGCTATCTCTCTGTAGCAGTCATCAGGCATCCTCCTCAAAACATCGCATTGCAGCATTTCCTCCATGTTCTCTCCTCGTGCAGCATTCAGCTCAAGTTAACTGACTTGGGCAAATCAGAATCACATCCCTCATTCCTTACCATTAACCACACAAAAGCTAAGCCAAAGCCCATGACTCCACAAAATTCACTAGCCTACCTACTTCATCAACTATTGCCCTAACCTTGAAAGCTCATCAAGCTGGGGGCTCACCCACTAAACCAACCATCAATACCACAAATTAGCCATTCCCACACACAACCAAACACCCATGGTTGGGGGCTCACTTGCAATCACAAGCATCGCCTTTGCTCGAATGGGGCTCGAGACGGCTCCATCCCACAATCCAAAAGCATTTTACCATTAGTCTACTTCCTTGGTCATTTCATGCATTAGATCTAAGAATAGACTTGCATTACACTTCATAAGCATCATTGCGCATTGAGTTTACATACATCATCATGCATATGCATCCTGCACAAAACACATACACATTGCACATTACACATGCACCACTCAACATGAAGTCTAGGCCCATCTTACATGCATTTGCCTGCACACGCCTATACGGCATTCATCGCTATACGCGATTGTGCTACACGCAACATCTTCCCGAAAAGCCAAGGTCAGCCGTAGGGAAGGTTTCCTGAGGAACGAGGCGCTTCCGAAGGAATTCATATCACAGCCTATACGGCATTCATCGCTATACGCGATTGTTGCTCCACGCAACATTCTTCTGAAAAAGCCCAAGGTCAGCCGTAGGGAAGGTTTCCTGAGGAACGAGCGCTTCCAAAGGAATTCATATCATCACACACTCCTATACGGCATCCATCGCGATAGCGCGATTGTTGCTACACGCAACTTTCCCCGAAAAAGCCAAGAGTCAAGCCGTAAGGGAACCTTCCGAAGGAACGAGGCGTTCGACGGAACTTACATTACGTCTTCCCGAAAAGCCAAGGTCAGCCGTAGGGAAGGCATCTACATCATTTTCTTTTCCCGAAAAGCCGAGGTCAGCCGTAGGGAAAAGCTACCTAAGGAATGAGGCGCTCCTAAGGTATTCATCACCTCATTTTCTCCTGAAAAGCCAAGGTCAGCCGTAGGGAGAAAGCAGCCCGAGGATCCAGGCGCTTCCAAGGGCATAAAAACCGCATGAGGCCGGTAACAGGTGAAACTAACCTTTGTTTTGCAGCAGGTACCGCGAAAAGGGTGACTCAGGGTTACAGAACGTCTTGAGTTGCTCTCCGTCCAAATCAAATACTTTGACTGTCGTCTTACGAGATTTTCGTCTCTTCAGACTCAGTCAATGGGGCTTCTTCACACAACAGCTCCTTTGCACACTTCGGGTTTTGGAATTTCTCCCGCACCAGAAATTCCATATTTGCACACTTCGGGTTTTGGAATTTCTCCCGCACCAGAAATTCCATATATGCACACTTCGGGTCTACGTTTCTCCGCTACAGAAATCCAGACAAACATCTTTCGGGTCTACGATTTCTCCCGCTATCAGAAATCCAGCACAACCATCTCTCGGTCTACGATTTCTCCCGCTACAGAAATCCAGCACAAGCATCTTTCGGGTCTACGATTTCCCGCTATAAGAAATCCAGCACAACCATCTTTCGGTCTTATGTTTCTCCGCTACAGAAATCTCAAGCAAAACACATCCTTCGGTCTTGGAATCTCTCCCGCTCAAAAGTTCCGCGCACTCTTCGGGTTTTTGGAGTTTGCTCCCGCAACAAAAATTCCATGGCAAGCAAATCAGACGCGCAACGGGACACGCTACAGTAAAATAACCTTGTTTTGTAGGTACCGGCGAAAAGGGTAACTCAGGTCGCAGAAACGTCTTGAGTTGCTCTCCGTCCCGAACGAATACTTTGACTTTCGTCTTACGTGACTATCGTCTCTTCAGACTCAGTCAAAGTGGGGCTTCTGTAGACACCTAAAAATGTCCCCCAAATGGTAAATCAATGATGAACTATACCACATGTCGCAATTAATTCGAACTCGAAAAAACGCAATTGAACTCGTAATGAAGCTCGAAATTGTGAAGAAAGTCGCACTCGAAATCATGAGTCAAAGGTCAAAAACGAGGACAAAAATATTTCTTTCGGTTTTCTCCAATAAT
Organism: Bassia scoparia; assembly: GCA_008642245.1. Lineage (NCBI taxonomy): Eukaryota > Viridiplantae > Streptophyta > Magnoliopsida > Caryophyllales > Amaranthaceae > Bassia > Bassia scoparia. The sequence continues at coordinate 9,051 of SNQN01009464.1, forward strand.
CTCAAAGTTTTCAAACAAGTTACACTGGGATTCTCATGCTTTTTGTTTTTCATCATGTTCGTCCCATTTTTCTAATCCGCCAGTATTTTTAAATTATTTTCTGATTTTTCTATATTTTCTATGAATTTTGCAATGTTTAAATACGTAGAATACGCAAAAATACGTGAATAATAGAAAAATACGCGGATTGTTCTACGAATCATACTTTCTTGCGAAAGGAGGCGTCCTAGAATAATCCGTAATCTTAGAAAATCGAGACGTATGGCAAAGAATTATTCCGAATCAAAATATGTCAGTTTTTTTGGAAAAATATATACGCAAAGGAGCGTATATACGCTGAGGAGCAGCGTAATATACGCTCCTTTGAGCGTATATACGCTGCCCCTCAGTGTATATACGCTCCTCACGTAACAACTTTGCAAAGACGAATGGCTCCTTGTGAGAAGCGTATATCGCTTGAGGATGAGTCGATATACGCTCCCATACGCTCCCCATGAGCGATATACGCTCATCCTCAGCGTATTATTACGCTCCCTGTTCTTCTTCCGCGCCTATAAATACGTGCCTTGCCTCATTCGAGAAGACACGATTTTTCACACGACTTCCGACTTCCAACATTCCAACTTCTAAGCATTCTCTCATTCACAAAACTCTTTTCACAAATACACATAAACATGAGTCTTTTGCGTTCTTTCGATTCGTTTTGACAAGCGAAAACAAGGTTGAATTCTGAGATTACTCACCATAACTATCTTTCACTTTCTTTTAAATTTGATTAACCATTATTATGAGGTTTTAATGTAATTTACACAATGTAGAAACCGACTTTTAATCGTTCCATGTAAATATGTAGGTTTTCATAACGTTTTCAATGTTTTCTTTGTTTGGTTTTCATTCTTTCACTTCATTTTATTATCATTATCCCGTCATACTAACGATTTCTTATTCTTGTATAGCGATTCAAGGCGAAAGATTCATTGGCTCGTGTTTTATCATGACTAACAATGTTTTCTTTGTCCTCATGTAGCGATTCAAGGCAAAGGATTCGTTTCGTTTCATTTTACAAACTAACCTTTGTTTTATTTGCAGATTTAGGTTAAGATGAGTTTGTATATACTTTGAAGTTCATATTACTCATATTGCCATTTGTATAACTTTGTATATATTTTGCTAAACAAAGACCGGAAATTATGTAATCACTTTAAATCAGATTAACTATGGACAACCTGTTTTTTAGGCACGTTTTAACATGATTAATACAAAGTGGTCACAATTTCTAGGTTAGTAGTCTCTTGTGCATAATAGAAACATGCTCACTTAGTAATCTTTAGGTTAGAACGCTTTAAGGTGCTAAAAAATGTAAGTTGTGTGCATCAATAAATCGTGTTTAATGGAATTACAATGAGACCGAGTAGAGGCCGCTACATGCGGGCGAATTGGGTACAGATCTGATTCGTACCATGTCCCCGACCCACGACTGGTTACTTGATGCGGACTAGGGCCATTGATTTGGCACCAACGTTTCGGGCTCCGTGAATAACCTTTCTAGGCACGGTGGCGACTCCCCTTACTCGACAACACCACCCAACGCACTCACGTGCCGGGGATCCGTGGCTCAAGCCCACGCAAAGCACCTCGATGTAGTACCAAGCCGCGCGCCCGCTATACGCGAGGGCGCGGCCCACGTCCTACAACAACCTACCTTTAGGCACTTGATTGAATCACTATTATGAGGAGAGTGCGCTAATTAGATCCTCTTAAGCACAAAAGTTCAAAGACATTTCTGAGGGACCTTACACTTTGCATGTCTTTACCATCTTAACTCACGACTTTCCGAGGCCTAGACCGAGCGACCTTAGGGGATGAAAGAGGCATTCTTTTGACTTAGTTTGTTTTGTTTTCTAGGGTACATAATTTTCCTTACATTTTTGTTTTTGGTTTACATTACCCTTTTTGGAACCCCTCGAGCTTCCCATTCCTTTCCAACCTCATTACAAGCCTTAAGCCTTGATTTTTTGCTTTCACCCTTAGTGATAGTGAGGCATGACTTGGGACTTGTGTGTCTGAGCTTTATGGTATATAGTTGGGATAGTTGGAAGCAAAATGAGCTTCAAAGTTGGGCATTTGTGAACCCACTTACTCAAGTGTATTGGAAAGTAAAAAAAAAAACGTTCTCAAAAATTCCAAAAAGTTTTAGTTTGTACATCAATAAAGTGTGTTGTAAAGTGTAAGCTTTGAGTAAGTTGGGGGGAAGGTTGCAATAGTGAAAGTGGGATTCTTGGTGAGTTCATTAAGAGTGAAGCTAAGTGTGTGTTCCATGTCATGCTTTGCTTAGGATTTTCTACACATCTCAAATTGTTGTTTTCCTACCCTTACACAAGCCTTAATATTACACCCAAAAGTCCTCTTCGTCCTAGGGAGTTAAGTCATATAGGTGGAGGGGGTCGTGAGCCCTCAATCTAAATGTGCATTGTGCTAGTGGACGAGCTACATGTGATCTCTTCTTTCTTGAGCCTTGACTAAGGCTTTGAGATGCCTCTTAATTAGGGAGCTTGACATTGGGGAGGGTCGCATTGGTGCGGAGTAAGTGATGATTAGCCATGGAGTGAATGGGCCCTCAAAAGCCCACTATCTCATGAAATGTCTTTAGGGGGATGGAAAATTGCTTGGTTCCTTACTTAATTGGGGTTGACGGTCCATTATCGTCTTTGTGTCCTCATTGCAATAGCTCATGGTACACAAAATAAGATTTAAAAGTGGATTGCCTTGGCATAGGTACTTGAGTTGTGGGTCAAACTCATAGATACCCTCACGAGAACTCACTAGTCTTCTTTGGTGACATTGGGGTTTAAAGGGCTTGATACTTGTTGCTAAAAGTAACTGTGATTCCTGCGATAGTGAGTATTAGTGTATAGACTTATTGCTTTGTGTGTCTTTGGTTTTGAATAAAATCTCTCTCTTGTTAGTTGGTTCTTAAGAAGCGAGGAAGTACTTTGCCTCGGGACGAGCAAAGGACTAGTTGGGGGGTGTTTGACTAGTGGCTTTTTATGCCATTTTTCCTTCTCATTTCGTCCTTAATATGGCTAGTCCTATGCTTGTTTTGTGACTTTTTGATCTTAAATTTCTAAACCTTGGTCTTTATCCTCAATTTGAACAATTTATGAGATTTTCTCTTGATTTCTGGGTTTTCTTGCATTATTATTGATTGATGACATATCAAGCCCTCATTTCATCTTCTTCACTACTTGATTGTAGGTGTGGAATCCCTTTTGCTTCGCTTGGAGTCCTAGTAGGAAGGTTGGGAAGCATTAGAAGGACCAAAGATCAAAGTGAGGAAGGTAGGAGCATGGGAATGTGCTATGGAAAGTAGTCTGCCGTTTGAAGCGGACACTCCAACATCTGGAGGGGACGCTCCAAATAATCTGCTTTGGTTACTCTTGTCGAGAGTCATAAATCGACGCTCCAAGGAATGAAGCATACACTCCCTTGTTTGGAGCAGACGCTCTGAAGTGCGGAGCAAATAAGTGAGAAGGACCTTGTTTTCAACGTGGAGAGTTTGAGGCCTCCACTCTAATCTTTAGAGCGAATGCTCCAACTAATAAAGCGGACGCTTCATCTCTTGAAGTGAACGCTTGGGTATAACTATGGACCAGACTATTGTAAGCCCGAAGCGGACGCTTCGACATCTGGAGCAGACGCTTCATTAGTTTGTTGTACTTGCGCTTTGATGTGAGATAGAAACACCATTAGATAGTAGAGAGAGCGAGCTTGTAATACTTCAATACTTGGTTTATTACATTGAAAGATTCTGCATTTCTTTGCTAATCATCTTCTTTACCTTATTTCCTATCTAGTTATTGCATTTATCACTAGTGGGAAAATGATCATAGGTAACCATCGTTTTTGGGCTTTAGGTAAACCCACATTGATAGGGTTACCTCTGTGGCTGTACCTGAAGTCATTTTATTTGTAACCAACAAAAATGATGGTTACAAATACATGTTATTGTAACCACTTTTTAAAATGATGGTTACAAATAACCTTATTTTGACATGAATTTTGATTTTGTTGGTTACCTAAAGGGCATTGATATGTAACTGACTAAGCATAGTTGGTTACTTATAATGTTTTTTTTTTTTTATGGTTATTGAAAGTTTTTAATTCACATATGTTTTTTACATATTTACATATACACTAGCAGACCAAATAAAAAGAAAAAATATTGAATCGACAATTATAAATTTCTAATGATTATTCAATTATAATAAATTACATATAATTTTTTATAAACTATACATTATAAATTTCTAATGATTTATTCAATTTATATTGCCTATCTTGTTAGTTGTTGATTTTAATTGCTTTGCAAATATGGGTTTCATGATAGTGGTAGTATTCTTGTTTTACTTTGTTATTTCTTCAATGCTTGCTCTTCTAGGCTAGATTTTTAGCTAGGTGAGGGGAGACTTGGCATGGTTTGTTAGCTTGATTGAAATGGGAGTTTGAACTTATGTTGTTTGCTAGCTTGTTTAACCTTCAAGGTMCTTGATGAGTGATGTGAGGATTGGCCACCTTGCTATTGCTTCTTATGTTATGTACTAGTGCACGAAAGTGACTATTAGGATAGTGAAGACTTGTTGTGTTCRTGATCCCAACCACCGTGTTGGGATTGGGTAGGCAGTGTCGGTGGTGCGCAATAGAAACTTTCGATGTTGGACCATCGGCCCTAAGCTACTGTTCGACCACTTTTAGACCCCCGTTTTGCGATGGTTAGTTGTCTTAGCCAAGCTCCCCGACCCTAGTGCTTCTTTACCTTGTTTTTTGATTTCTCTCCGTAGCTTGTTTGTTTGTTCTTGCTAGTTGTAGTTATAGTTAGTAGCGTTTCGATAACTAAAAAATTTACCAAAAACTTTGTTCGTCGACGTTTGTAAGATAACACTTGGCTTTGCTTCTGATCTCCGTGGATATCGACCCCTACTCCACTATACTACCCTTAGGTAGAGTTAGCTAGAGAAGGGTTATTATTATTATGCCTTTGAGAATTAACGACACTCAAAGGGGTGATCACTCATCATCAAAAGATGAATCTGAGTGGATGAAGTGTAATACTTTTGTTATTTGTATAAAACTTGATCTCTCTGTAACAGTATTTCGAAAAAGGTTTTAGTTTATGTAATATATTGATCGTTCTATTCCTACTATTTGGGGAATATAACTTGTTGCTTTCTAGGAACTCCTCATGTTATAATGATGACATGATTTCGTGTTTGCGAGTTTATGCYTGAAATTACTCATGAGCTTACAAATGATCCTCTTTCCAAACAACGTTGTTTGACGTAAGTATAAAAGAGAAACACCGATCTTGGTTTTTTTTTTATAATTTCACTTTATTAATAGTCACCCTACCTAAGGCTGTGAAGAACTAGGGCAGACCAAATGCAACATAAAAACAAAGAAATTCATCAGACTTCTAATATTCTAAAGAAATCCAGATAAATGTACATCTTGATTTATTTACATTAAGCAAATCGGTTCTTCTATTCACACAATACTAAGTATGACACCGATACTTGCCCCCAAAGGATGCCTCCTGGACATCAATTAGAGTGGGATGACTTCTTGGCGCCGGACCTTTCACTATGTTAGAAATTTCAGATATGTTTTGTAATTCATCATCTTCAGCAACCTCTTCAATAATGAGTCTGATTGCGCTTGAAATAACTTTCACTCTTGGTGTTGGTTGACTTTCAAGRTTGAGAGCAATCCCTTCATCATTAGGCAAGGTCTTCATTAGGATCATGGGAAATTCTAGGTTAGTATCAACCAAATAAGCATCTACATTAGCACAAACAACCTCATATTCATTCCCATTCCATAGTATTGGTTCTGGTGCAGTGTAGAAGTAATAGCATAAGTTTGGTGCTCTGACAAGAAAGCTCTTTCACAAGGTCCATCCCTTTGGATTCTGTTCAAATAAGCCTAGGTCTCTAGAGTATTTCTTTTCAACTTCRTCCCCAGGCTCCCATCCAAAGAAGGCTGGGTTATAGGAATATCTTCCCCCAACTTCTCTGTCTTTACAAGACTCAAATGAGGTTTGGTTTTGAGAAAATCCCCCTTTGACCTCTTTGTCTAGACATAGCCCGAATGAGATTTCTCTTTATGAATTCCTTCTCCTGAATTCTCTCTCCAGTCAATTTCATTCTTCAAATTTGTCTCCTCAATAGAGACAACTTTAAGCATTCCCTTTCGCAAAACTTCCTCATCCACATGACCTGCATTTACTTGTAATAAGCTGACAGCTGCTTCTTTGATTAACCTAGCCTTTTTCGTGACCCTTCTGTAAGGCTTRGCCCCCTTCAAGGAGCTGACCTCAGCTTCAGTGTCATGGAATTGAGCCATGGAATCCGCATGTGAATGCYTTGGGGTGTGTCATCGAGTCAAGGGGATCGCCACCGTGCCTACATAGGTTATTCACGGACGCCCGAAACATTGGTGCCAAACTAGTGGCCCCACAAATAGATGTTCCAGTAACCAAAGTTGTGGTTTGGTACATGTACGGATTGAATCAGTAAACCCAATCCGCCCGCATGTAAGCGGCCTCTACTCGGTCTCATTGTAGTTCCATAGTCATTAACAATTGAATTTAAGAAAAACTTATCAATTTTTGATCTTGAGAGTGCACTAACCTAATATTACTAGGTGGGTTGCTATTATGTACAAAACAATGAACTTCTACCATGGATAAGGCGATCACTTGTTGTTAGTTCAATATTATAAGGTATTGCCTATAAAACGTCGTCCAATGATTATTCTGACTTTAATGTGACAAGCAACTTGAATCCGGGTCTTGATAAGCAATAATGTACAAGTGTGATAGTAAATATGTACAAACGAAACATGAAAAAAAAACAAAGGTAGTAGCATAATATACATGTGGTCCTCTCACCTTGTACTGCATAAGCAAATTGTTAGGAGTAAAACTAAAAGGAAACTCCCTTTTATTGGAATTGCTAATAGACAAGTAAAACGCGTTAGTATTGACCCAATAACAATATGCATTAATAATAAATTGCGACAAGATTTGATATAAATGGAATTTGAAAAATGAAAAACAATCTACATATGTACATAAATGCACTTTAAGAGTCGGTTTCTTACATTGCGTTAATTAAATTGGTAACTCGCAATAATTAATTTAGTCAAATTAAAAGTTGTCAAAAGGAATTAAAAAAGAGTCAAAAGAGAGTCTTAGTGAAGTAATCTCAAGTTTATACCATGATTTCGCTCGTTGGACTGAAAACAGAATGATGCTAGAACTCCCAAGAATGTATGTTGTTTAGAGTGTATTGAGGGGGATGTGAGAGTGTGATACGCAAGTTTAGGACGTGAGGTTGAATAGACGTGGTGTCTGTGTCCTCGAAATGTAGCAAAAAGCACGTATTTTTAGGCACGAGAAGGGGAAAATCGAGCGAATATACGCTGACCTAGGAGCGTATATACGCAAGCCCTGCGTATATTACGCTCGAATTATTCTCGCGCGTATTTTGTGATTTCCTCCATCTTATTTCGTGATTTGCCTTGATTCAACGCCACCTAGGCACCCTTGCTCCCAAGCAAGGGAGTTCTAGAGTGTTCTAGAAGGGTTCCACATAATTTCCGGGCATTTTTTTGTTGTATTTTGTATTTTTTGATTTTCTGCGTATAAAAAACTATAAAAAATATAGAAAAATATAAAAAAAATTCAGAAAAAGTAATCTAAAAATACTGGTGAGCTCAGAAAAATGTTGTAAGAGTGTGAGCAAAGTAGAAATCAGGAGAATCACCAGTATAATTATTTTAAAAACCCTAAAAATAGAAAAAGAATACCTAAAAATAGGAAAATAATTAAAATAAATAAAATAAAAATATTTTCCCCCCCTTTATGTCCGCGTGCTCAATAGTTCCGAGTATGGACCTCACCGTATTTCCGACTTTTGTGAGTTGAAAAGCATCTTTTCTAAGTCGAAACAATCGCGAGCGCTGGTATGTTCATCACTGATTACTCATTGGAGACACATTAGGATTCTACAGAAGCCCTCACATTTGACTGAGTCTGAGAGACGGTAAGTCTCGTAAAGACGAAAGTCAAAGTATTTTCCAATTCGAGCGGAAGAGCAACGCAAGACGTTCTGCGACGCTTGCTTGCCCTTTTTTTCGCCGGTAGTACCTGGAAACAACGATTAGTCTTACCTGTGCCGATGTCCCCATGTGTTTGGGTCCTCGAGCATCTTTCTTCGTTCGCTGACTGGGAAAAATGCAGACGCATCCCATCTTCCCGAGGAAATGAGCATTGACTTGAAATGATACCCTAATTCAGGATTAAAGACTACCTTGGTTCGACATAGGTCTGTTTTTATGTCTATAGAAATTTTGGCATGCAATGTTGACCTGTAACTGTGACTTGATATTTAGAAAGGGGCAGAGTCATTAATTAGATTTTGAAAGAGTCTTTGAATTCGAAGCCTTGTCTAGGTCTGGTTCTAGAACATAATTGAGAGAGTCATTGGAATTGAAAGGTCTTGTCTAGGTCTGATTCAAGACATGATTTGAGAGAGCTTTTGAATTTGAAAGGTCTTGTTCTAGGTCTGGTTCAAACATGATTTGAGAGAAGTCTTTGAAGTCTGAAAGGTCGTCTAGGCTCGTTTCAAGACCATGATTCGAGTGAGCCGTTGAATTTGAAACTGCTTGTCTAGGTCTGGTTTCTAGACATTATTGAGAGAGTCTTTGAATTTGAAGGGGCTAATAGAAAAGGGTGCTTGAAAAGTGACTTAGAAAAGGTGACATTTGACGAGACTTATGGCTTGACTCGTACGTGACTTGTGACTAGAGCTTGAATTTAACTTGAACTTGACATCGACTTGACTTAACATCGGCAAGGATAGTGGACTTGATTGGAAAGTATGACAGGATCCATAAGCGGAGCAGTCGATGGACTTGAACACGTAATAATGCCTAGGAGACAAGAAGCCCCCAACTACAAATTAAGTGGTCATGAATGACGACGAGCCCCCCCAGCGAGACTTTGAGACAATGTAGTTACAGCTTAGATCAACATAGGAAGGTGGTAGGTTGTATGGATGATTCCAACAAGATGTACAACCCAAAAAGGGTTAGGTGGCTTACTTCTTGCGAATTGAGTCAAGAGCCTTTGAAGGTGGCCAAAGACATTAGGCTAATGGTTCGAGAAATAAAAAAGGTCAAATTTGGGCCTTAAGGGTCAATGATGTGGCTGGATGCTGGGTTGGCTAATGATGTTGGTTCAAACATGAAGTCTATGTCAGGTCTAGAACTGGCAAACCATATCAAATTCTTAGCAAGTCAAAGCACTCAAAAGCCCAAACGATTTAATGTTAATGTGGTCGAACCTCGAAAAGAGGTTCCTACGTTATCCTTACGAATCAGACCGCCGTAGTTTCCTTGATGATGTTTGACAATGCCTCGGAACGAGAGGCTTTTGTGGTTTAATGTGAGCTGTGTTGGTTTTGAGGGCTTGAAAAGGTTGATGTACGAAGTGACACCACAGTGCGCAGTGTGCTTTTAGACTCTTGCTTTTTCTTGATTGCGCTTTAAGATGGTATTGACATTAATATTTGGCATTGATGGATTTTGATGAACTGGCATTTGAACTTTGATTTTTTGTTTTTTCTTTTATTCTTTTGCCCATTTTCTTCGTCTCTTTTTTTTCTTTTGACATGTTTTCCTACGACCGTTTTGGTCCAAAGGGTTAGTAAGATGTGGTGATTGGAAAGAAAGATGCTAATGATAGTGTTTAGGCCTAAAGGGTGCAAGGATTTAGATGATGTGGAAGGAATGAGGGAAGAGGTTTAGTTTGTGGACTATTGAAAGGAAGGCCTCTCTTGGCCCTGTTCAATTTAACAATTAATCAGTATTAGATAACCAATTGGGCCAATAGGTTTGAGACTTGCATAGAATTTAGAAAATAATTTGCCAAAAAAAATTAATATTTATTGATTAATGAAAACTGAAACATACATGGTTATTTTATAGCAAGAGACTACATAGACTCAAGGACAGTGATTGAATGACATATTGCTAGGACTAGGACCTATGACTAAATCCTAGAGAAGGCCGCGCAGACGATGACCCACGCCTTGGGTGACTTCATGGTTTTTAGCAAGTGGGCTGGTGTGAATGTTGATCTTATCCCTTCGCTGCGAGGACTGGGAGCGACCATCTTCAACCATGTCTTGAATCCTCTTATGCTCAAACGATGGCAATTCTCAGTTGGTGTGCCCTTCCTTGGTGAACTTGCAATAAGCATTGGGATTCCAATCTTTAGATTTCTTATCATCTGAAGGATCTGGAGTGTCATAGGACAAGGCACCTTTGCAGTTTAAATCTGTAAAGGCCTGCTATAATTCATGCCAATTGGGAAAAAATGTCCTTGGTCCTCGAGGCTTGTTGCTGAAAAGAGCCGGATGTTAGAAGACGTTGTCATGGTAATGTGGCTGACGTTGATCAGTGTTGGAAAAAGAGAACCACCTTTCTTAAAGTTAAAGCCCCCACCACCCTTAGACTTCTGGCATTGAACATCTTCCTAACTAGGAGACCAACCTGTAGAGCCCAATAAATGAATTCAATGGGTGAAACTTGAGGCTCTCGATACTTGGGCTGAAGGTTCTTGATGACCATTACGAACTTATTTCCTTTCATTGGTCGATTGGTCATTTGAGCGGCTTTCTCCCCAACCTATTAAGAAAAGTAGAGAAAATTTTCTCTTTCACCTTGCATTGGTGGCCTCTAGTTCACGGAGACCGACAGGAAGCTGGATTGTACCTGTAATGCTTTAGGGAACTCTTGTTTGATATATTACCCAATCATCGGCGTTTGATTTCAGGGTCTTTAAACACCACGGATGGGGTGTCCAAAGTAATAGGAACACCGAATGCGAATAACTCCTTTGCTCATCCTTTAAAACCATTGAAGATATTGGAAAGTGCGGAGGTGGTCTTCTGGCGTCTTCATTCCCCTTGAACTTGGGCAAATCAGTGATGACAAACTTCTGTAGGACTGGCCTTTAATTCTCATAATCAGGCAACACGAGGCCCTTGACTTGAATTCTCGGAAGTTTTCCTTGACCAACTCTTCTAGTTGCCCACCCTTTTCTCCGTCTCAGTCTTGCGGAGGGGGCTGGGGATGATGTCTCAGCATTGTCTTCTTCCTCCCTCGTCAGATCCGAAGAGGTTTTCCTGGGTCTTTTTTCTTTCATTTCCCAATGCTTTTCTCTTGGCCATCGAGGCGAGAAACTCACGACCTCACTTTTCGAGAATAGCACATTAAGCTGTGTTCGAATGTTTGCCATGGAAATTCTGATGAACAGGAGCGTGTCAGCTTGGCTTCTTGTTACTCTTCTAGCACCCAGAGACAAAGCTTGCGAAGGTCTTTGCCATCTTGCTGAAGTCAAGAAAATTACACTTTAGGACCCGGAAACAAAAATTGGTTTCTACTTGAAAACTCTTAAGAACGGAACCAACTCGTCTTAAGGTTCTGGACTTAAGGAACTGAACTCGAAACTGGACTTGATGGCTAGACCTAAACTCTAATTTAAGTGCTAAGACTCGAGAAAGATTCAAACCTAAGATGGGCCTATTTCAAATTAAGGACCTCTTTAGACCTACGAGCCACTTGAAATTGAATGGGCCTAGCCTTGAATCCAAGTTCCTAGGTTGAGTCTATGATCGAACCTAGTTCAGTTTTAAGTTCTTTATATGTGAAGTTGAAGTGGACCTAAATTCATATTTAAGGCCTTGGTGTTGAAAATGAATGAACCTAATTTAGACTTAAGGTTCTTAATTAAGAATTGATTGAACCTAATTCACCTTTAAGTCCTGAATTAAGGATTTTTGAATTGAACCTAATTTAGTTAAGGTTCAATAGGTCGAATCTAAGTCAGATTTAAGATCTGGATGGGGATCGAATTGAGTTTGAAATGAATTGATGAGTTTGGCTTTGAAATTGGGCTTAAAGGATATCGACTTCATGTCTTGAACCATAGATTAAGGGACTAGGCTTAGTATGGTGGTAAGAATTTGGACCTGAATGAAGAGTCACAAGATTAACAACATGATTTGAAACCACAAAGCCCGATTTTATTCACCTAAGGTCAGATCTATGAGCTATAGTCGGCTTGTTAAGTCTGATAGTGTACCATGCCTAAGAGTAGAGATGGGTCCAATTCACACCACAACCATTGGTGATGTATGGCCGAGATACCCTTTATATACAGCATCTAGTAACACGTGCATTACTCGGCATGGCGGGATAGACTTTACCTTACCATGTATCATTAACCACCATGCACCAAGGTAAGATCCCCCACTTAAGGTTCGATCTCGAGCATAGAACATGCCCATATTGAGGACCAAGGGTGCCTAACTTACCTTTCAAGGTCGCAAGCAAAAAATTCAATAGTTATGAATATGGACTACGAGGACTTTGCAAGTCTACACTCACCAAATGGTGATTATCCCCAGTGAAGTCGCCAAAAAAACTGAAGGCTTCGCCCCTTTAAGGAGCTGACCTCAGCTTCAGATGTCATGGAATAGCCATGGATATCGCATTGTGAATGCGGTTGGAGTGTGTCACGAGTCAAGGAGATCGCCACCTGTCCTACATAGTTATTCACGACGCCCGAACATTGGTGCAACTTAGATGGCCCAAAATAGTTCCAGTAACAATAGTGTGGTGCGGGACATGGTAGGATTGATCAGTAACCCAATCGCCCGCATTGTAGCGCTCTACTCGGTCTTCATTTAGTTCCATAATCATAAACAATTGAATTTAAAGATAAAAACTTATCGATTTTGATCTTGAGGTTGCCAACTAACCTAAATTACTAGGTGGGTTGCGATTATTACAAACAAATGACTCTCTTATCATGGATTAAGGCGATCACTTGATTGTTAAGTTCCAATATTAATAAGGTGCCTATTAAAACCGGTCGTCCAACTGATTATCTGACTTTTAATGTGACAAGCAAACTGAATTCCGCGTCTTGATTAAGCAATATTACAATGTGTGATAGAATATGTACAAACCGAAACATAAAAAAAAAACAAAGGTTAGTAGACATGATAATATAACAGTGTGTCCTTCTCACCTTTCACTCGAATAAGCAAATTGTTAGAGTAAAACTAAGAAACGCCCTTTTGATTGAATTGTCTAATCCGAGACAAGTAAACGCGTTAGTAGACATAACAAATGCTAATTAATAAAATTGCCGACAAGATGATGATATTAGAAAAGGGTGCTTTGAAAAAGCTGACTTAGAGAAAGGTGACATTTGGACGAGGACTATGGGCTTGACTCGTACGTGACTTTGACTAAGAGCTTGAATTTGAACTTGAACTTGACCCATCAACTTGACTTAACATCGGCAAAGATAGTGACTTTGATTTGGAAAGTGACAGTCCATAAGCGGAGTTATCGATGATTGAACACGTATAAGGGCCTAGAGACAAGAAGCCCCCAACTACAAATTAAGGTCATGATGACGACGAGCCCCCCCAGCGAGACTTTGAGACCAATTAGTTTACAGCTTAGAGTCAACATAGGGGAAGGTGGTAGAGTGTATGATGAGTTCGCCCAACAAGATTACTAACCCGAAAGGGTCTTAGGTGCGCTTTACTTCTTGAATTGAGTCAATGAGTCCTTGAAGGTGGCCAAAGAATGAGGCTATGGTTCGAGAAATAAAAAAAGGTGTCAAATTTTGGCTAAGGTCAATGATGTGGCTGGATGCTGGGTGGCTAATGATAGTTGGTTGCAAACATGAGTCTATGTCAGTTCTAGACTGGCCAAAAACCATCTATCAAAATTCTTAGCAAGTCAAACACTCAAAAGGCCATCAAACGATTTGAATGTTAATGTGGTCGAAACCTCGGAGGGCGCTTCCTACGTATCCTTACGGAATCAGACCACCGCGTAGTTTCTGATGATGATTGAACAATGCCTCGCGAAGAGGGCTTTTGTGGTTTTAAATATGAGGCGGTTGAGGTTGAAAAAGGCTTGATGACCATGAAGTGAAAAAACCCCCCCAAAAACAAAAGTGACGCGCAGGGGCTTTTTAGACTCTTTTGCTTTTGATCTGGGCTTTGAGCAAAATTGGATTTTTGAACATTGATTTGCATTTTTGATGACTTGTGTATAACTGCATTTTTTGAACTTTGATTTTGCTCTTTTATTTTAATTTTATTGCTCTTTTTCTTTTGCCAGTCTATTCCTACGGACCCTTTTGATCCAAAGGTTAGGTAAATGGAGGTGATGAAAGAAAGAAAGATAGGACTTAAATGATTAGTTTTATTGGCTTAAAGGTCGCAAGAATTTTGATTTTGATGTATGAAGGGAATGGAGGAGAGGTTTATTTTGTGGAGCTATAGAGGAAGGCTCTCTTGGGCACTGTTCAATTCAACAATTAAATCAGTATTAGATTAAACCAATTGTGGCCATATGAGTGTTGAGACTTGCATAGAATTAGAAAAATATTGCCAAAAACAAATTATCATTTTATTGCATGGATATGAAAACTGAAACAACATTGGCTTATTTTATAGCAAAGACTACTAACTCAAAAGACAGTGAATTGAATGAACATATTGCTAGGACTAGGACTCTATTAACTAAAATCTAGAGAAGCCGCGCAGATCGCATACCCACGCCTTGGTGATCATGGTTAGCAAGTGGGCTGAGCGAATGTATCTATCCTTCGCCGCTGGAGACTGGGAGGCGAACCATCTTCAACCATTCTTGAATCCTATGCTTCAAAACTATGCAATTTCTCTAGTGTGTGGCCCCTACCTTGTGGCTTGCAATAAGCATGCGGATATCCAATTCTAGATTTCTTATCATCTGAAGATTCTTTGGAGTGGGTTCAATAGGAGCAAGTGCACCTTTTGCAGTTAAATCTGTCAAAAGCCGCTCCATAAGTTCATGCCATTGGAAAAAATCCTTTGTGGTCCTCGAGGCTTGTTGCTGAAAGAGCCGGGATGTTAGAAAGATTGTCATTGTAATTGGCTGACTTGATCAGGGTCTGGAAAAAGAGGAGCCAACTTTTCTGTTAAAACCCAACCGTACCCTTAGATTCTGGCTTGAACTCTCCTCAACTAGGAGACCAACCTTGTAGAGGCCCAATAAATGAATCACAATGGGTTGAAACTTGAGTGGCTCTCGATACTTGGGCTGAAGGTTCTTGATGACCCATACGAACTTGATCTTCTTCATTTTGGTCGATTTGGTCATTTCGGCTTTCTCCCTTCCACCTTATTAAAAAGTAGAGAAATTTTCTCTTTCACCTTGGCTTGGTGGCCTTCTATTCACAGGAGACCGACAGGAAGCTGGGAACGTACCTGTACTGCCTTTAGGAACTCTTGTTTGATTATTCCCAGATCATTCCAGCTTGGTTTGAATTCAGCGGGCTAAACCACCTGGATGGATGGGTGTCCAAATAATAGGGAACACCGAAAGCGAAAACCTCTTTGCCATTCCTTTAAGAACCATTGAGATATTGAAAGTGCGGAGAGTGGTCTTCTGGGTAGCTTCAGTTCCCTTAAATGAGCGTAATGCCGTATAGGCGTGTGATAGGGCAAGGCAACATCATAGACAGGATATGAGGCACAACACTAGCCTTGTGATGTGAAGACTGGGCCCCGTGTTATACTGCCTCAGTAATGTATTCTGACACATGAGTGGACACAATACTAAAGGCCTTGCGTGTTTGTGCAGGCTGACTATGATGCATTCATGCGATGATGATTCGGTACAGTTTCTGTGTGAACCAACTCTTCTAGTTGCTCACCTTTTTTCAGTACTGCCATCGAATCGTATCGAGGAATGCGCATATGATGAGAGGTGCTTCCAATGAGTCGCGTATATGCGATTAAGTTGCCAAGTCTATTCTGTAGCCATCAATAATTGTCTCTATCCTCTGACGTCGAGACACAAAGAATACCAGATTGAGAGTCTATATGGTTAAGTATTGTTTCTTGGTATCTTGCTTGTGTCTGTTCATTTCGATGGCAGCCAATGCGCTGTTCTTCTCAATGCCCCGGATCATCTGCGAGCAAAGCGTGTGCTTGTGAGATCGACTAACGACCTGCTGAGCTGCTTCTCTCTCTCGACCCATTGAGGGGTTTGGGTATTAGCATTAAGCTGTTCTGTAGTGAATAGTGTATTGCTCT
>SNQN01009465.1:0-14648 GCA_008642245.1 Bassia scoparia
CCCTAGAAAATGATTTTCCATGAAAAATATTTTCCTTTAAAACAAACGTAGCCTAAGTTATTTTAATCATCATTTTGCTACTTCGAATTCATTTTAATTAACTCACTTAATGATAATAAGCTTACAACCTTGATTAGTCTATTTTTTTTAAAAAAACGTTCAGATTAAATCTAATTAGAAATTTTAAATCATAATTTATGACAACCAATAGGATTGTATTGCAAAAGTCGTAGCTTTTGATATTAGTGAAAACTTTACTACGGAGTACTAATTAATAAATCCCATATTTCCCTAAAAAAAAACTCTTTTAATCACTAATATTCTTAAAACAGAGTAATAGATTAGTATAGACAATACAAATGCAAAATGAAACAAATATTGTAAGTTGTYTCACCATTTAATTTTGCATTTATTTTGGTTAATGGAAATAGAAAATTGGTGCTCCTTTGAATAAGTTCAAGGGGTTGGACGATTTGCAATATTTTGTTTAAGAATATGTAAGAATTGAATATTTTACACTTTTCAAATAATATTTAATTATTACGTTTTATATATATGTTACAGAGAAAAAATAACAATATATATTCGGCCTGATTAAATTTAATTTGCGAATGAAGTTATTACACTTTGAATCGAACATTAAACAAAAGCTAGCATATATTCCTCTTACCTTAATTTTTGACCTCCGATCCTACAATTATATAACAGTGTAACCTTATAAGTTAAAACTACATAAGAAGTTAAGAAATATTAATACTAATACTTTATATGTGGCAGAATTATGCAAATTAAGGTTGTGTTTTGCTTTTAGATTACATGTGTGAATAAAAGGTCAAGTATAGATCATTTAGAACATGTCAAAGTTTAACTATTTTAAGTATATATAGTAAACTGATTATTTCAATTATTGTGACACTTACAAGTTAGAAATATACTAGTCTCGGATTGACTCATTCTATCTAATTAACAAATGAGTTTTCTTATAAAGCAATATTCTAGACACAAATTTAAGATTGAAAATTCTCAATGGTAAGGTTTTTTTTTTTTTAAAAAAAAAAAGTACTCATTTCTCATCTATGATCTTAATAGAGATTTTCAAGGTCAAGTCATGCAAAATGAGACGATTATAACTACTTATTTTTTCCCCTAATTTTGACATCAAAACTGATCCTTAAGGGTGAAAATGATCCACAAAATTTATACTGACTAGATTTCGTGATACTTAAACAGGATGAATTTTGAGTACCTAAAACAAAACATTGAATAAAAAAATATTTCTAATCATTTTTAAGCAATTTAAACTTCATATTTGATCCTTAAGACAACTTCAAAATGATCAANATATTTGATCCTTAAGACAACTTCAAAATGATCAAGTTAAAGACAAAGTATTAGGTACATCAGATGCACAATAAATTTACTGTGCATCAGATTATAGTGACRCTTTTGGTTAATATAGTAACCCTTTCTATCAATATAGTGACTCTTATTATTTATCACTATATTGATGTAAAGTGAATGGGTCACTATATAGATATAAAGGGTCACTATATTGATATAAAGGGTAACTATATGCTTGATGCACAATAAATTTATTGTGCATCTGATGTATACAATACCATCTGCAAATTAAAAGAGTACCTTAGGCTATGCTCCCTGCACTGGTCCTATCTCAAGAATCGATACTAGGGGGAAGGGGGGAAATCCAGTCGAATGCTGGGATGAGGATTCGATCCCACACCATGAGTGGGGAAAGTGGTTACTCTTAGGCTACTCTTGTTACATGTTATACAAGTGGTTTTTTCAAGTGATAAACCGTATAAGAAAATAATGGTAATAAATCGAATTGTATTCTAAACAACTTGTAGATGATAATAAAAAAAGGCAATAGAATTGAGTAAAGAGAGAATGAAATTACATCTCCATTCAGTCCATTGTTCACTAGACCACTACACAAGCAATATACTTGGTATATCAAATTGATAATAATGAAGATGTAAGAAGCCCAATTTATGTGGCCACATTGGTCCAATTTAAGTATTTGCATATTTGAAGTGACCTTCAGCCCAGCTTGTCGGCAACATCAGCTTCCTTCTAGCCCACCTTCCAATTCAACTCTAAACATAGCTGTATTGTACCCATTTGCTTCAACCAATTTGGGCTTTATAGTTGTATTCCACCGCCATGAATCGCRGCCACAACCACTACGGCACTACCACATTCGACCGGAGGAGAGAAGAAGGAAGGAGAGAGAATTTGTTATTTTATTCCCTAAATAAAGTAATATACCTTAGAATTATTACTTTTGAGAATTTGACATAAACTCATGTTTATTTGTGTGATTTTGAAACTCTCATATCTACCACTAGGATTTCGTAACTTTTCATGTGTACCACTAGAAATTTCCAAAAAAAAAAAAAAACTCAGAACATATCATACACCGACGAACTAGATGCTTTACGTCTGCTGCCTTTCAAATCTCTTTAATTCAAGCTTTACCTGGTTCAGACAATTAAGTCTAGATTTGTGCATTCTGTTCGCAAAGCCCGATAATTATCAGTGGGTTTATTTGTAACAACCCTATTAGATAAAAAAGTACCTATCTTACGAGAAAACTTTGAATGAAACCTTTCTTTCCTCAATTCAGGTTTTTTGACCAGCCACAACTTTCAATGGGGAATTAGGGGTTTGCGTGTTGGGGGACTTTTCGGTTGGAACTTGGGGTATCATGTTTGAATGGTAATTATGTGAACACGTTAGATGTTTTACTATAAACATCTTCAAAGATTTATGCATAAACTTGTTTCTACGTCATAAAAAAGGCTATATGGTCATCTTTTCTCTTTAATTTATTTATTTTATTTCAGAAAATACACTGCCACACTCACTTTTTCTCTTTTAAAACCTTTACCACTATTTTTGTTCTAATTAATGTTTTTTTTTAAAAAAAACCTTATGATCACCTGTGATTATCAATCTGAGTTGAGATTATTATGTTCATGAAAATAAGGGTAACGGATATAGAATCTCATCATGCATCAGCCCACTGTGTTTAATATGAAAGTTCAATTTGACAAATTAATGAATGCAAATACAACTCTTTCATTTTATCTGCTTTCTTCACCTTACCTATTAATCCACTATACTTTTCTTTTTTTTTGTAAAATTTTCCTATATTTTATCCATGATTGTATGGACGCAGACATTAATACCAATAAATTTACATCACACTACATAAAAAAGGAGTGCCTTTATCCTCGACTATGTTTGTTGATTTCGCGACGCTTATAGTGTTGGGAATTTCATTGCCGACACTTTCAAAAGTGTGTGTGAAATAATGTGTTGAGAATTTTTTAGAATTAATGGTGTCGACATTATTAGACACTATTAATTTGGTCGTGAACCATTATAAGGATTGCTTTTGAACCATTTCTAAATGTATCAAGACATGATTCGGTAGGGAGTTTACATATTCCTTTTTCCGCTTCTTTATATGTGTTAGACCACTTATAAGCTGTCGAAGTATACAATATGCGTATTCGCTACACTTAAAATAAGTTTGCGGAAAACACAATTTGGATAGTAAATTTGGAGGGAACTCTTGCTATATATATACTATACGCGAAATTATAATATAACTTACAAACCAGAAATTGGAATTTCATACTATATTATTATTATTATTATTATTATATTATATTATTATTACTACTACTATACTATACTACTAACCTTACTACTGGTGAATCACTCTACTCCTACTTACTACTATACTACTACTACTACTTACCTACTACTACTCACTCGACTACTACTCCTGACTACTACTGACTATAATTATTACTATCCATCAACATCAAATGTAGTCTATTTTTTATAGGCTCTTGTATATTGAGAAATAGTACACCATCAAGCATGTTTTATAACTCAACTACATGTTATGTCTCTATTTGCACTCGCTATACAAACTGATGTAGCCATACAGGATAATAGCTTAGAAAAGCACCAAACATAAGTATAGATTTACACAATATAATTTGCACACAAATTAAAGAAAATTAAGAAGCAGGTATACAAGCATAACTAGTTTTGTCTATTGCACAAGCCTTAATTTCCTCTAATTCTCTAATCCCTCTATCAACTTGATTCGTTTCTATCATCGTTATCATTTTCTAAAGTTTCGTCTTTATCATCTATTCACTAATATATTTCCCTGCATGAATAGAAAGAATAATTTCTTAGGCACATACATTTCATGACTTATATACGTAATAGCTAAATTATACTCCTATATCAGCAATTATTTTTTCAAATAATTCATTGGCAGACAAAATTCCACGAAAATGTTTTTGTAGTAACTTGGTGTCAATAATTTCATGCCATGCACATGTTGAAAAATGGGAGATTGCCAGCATACATTTAACCCACAGAAATTAGGGGATCTATCCTCGTAGATAACAACTAAAGGAAACCCAATCATTGAATCTCTCTTACGCAACTCCCTCAAACTGTGATTCACCGATTTGTCAATGAAAATGATCCAAATTAACCAAATATGAATGTGTTTTGTGGGATGGCAGTAGCAGCAACTTGATAGCTTGCTTTATACAATCTTTTTAAGTTGTGTTTTGTGAGTGTTATGCTTTGGTCCTTGATGAATTTCCTTAAGAATGTCTCCATGTCATAAGATTGTTTAAGACTACTTTCTTGTTTACTACATTACAGAATGTATATCGTGATGCACTAGCAAACTTACTATCTATTAGTTGAGGAGGGAGTAAGGTTGAATTTCTAGTTAGCTAGTGTTGTTCCAGGTCTTTAATTGTAGATATGTTTGATTCAGAAGGGGTACATGAACGGTTAATGAAAAAGAAACCTCATGGATGATGAATCCTACATATGCTAGCCACTGTTTCTTGCTCCCTATTTGAAGACAAAAGACGGTCCCAAAAAAACAATGTGAGATGGTTGCATTGGAGTTGTGTGGAATGTAAGGCGTTAAAATCATGTTCCATATGCAAACACCTGTTCATCTATAAGCTACTGTCCTCACAAGAGATATATTTTGGTGTCAATGAAATAGAGAAGGGAGGCTCCATTTGATTCCCAATTTTTTTTTTGAAAAAAAAGCCATATATTTAGTGCATAATCTTTTTATTCATTGAATGTTTTAGGTAAGATAATTAAAACTAATTATTTTGTTTTTTTGTAATTGTATTAATTGTTTGTGTCTAAATTTATTACCCTCATATAATTTGACAGGTTATTGAAGAGATTGAAGATGAAGGATGAAGAATGAAGATGGGAGGAGATAGTTAAAGCTAGATGTTAATTTGTGCTTTAATAAATGTGTGTTAATCCATTGTAATTTTTGGCGTTAATGAGGATAAAGTAAGGCTAATAATTGGTTTTAGCGTTCAAGTTAAATTTTGTTAAATATTCTGTAGTGGGTTAACAACTCAGTTCATCATTTTTACTTATTTTTAACTCTTTTTATCTCTACTTAAATGTACAATAAGCACTTAATGATTTAGTAATTTGGATGATTTTCCATTCGAACAGCAATTTTTGCCAATTTTATTTTAGTGAATTTGATATTTTTTCATGCCTTAGGGCTAGTGTATAGTTAAAACCGATATAACTAAATAGAGTGTCTATATTTGGTGAAACAAATGAGGTGTTATAATAAATAATACTGAGGGAGTTTTCAGTATAAAATAGGAGTTATTAATTGTCAAATATATTATTTAGTGTTTAGTTTATATTCGTATGCTAGTATATATAACCTTTGTTTTGTATCTGCAGTATAAAACGTTAACCATCTTTACATGATTTACATGGAAAATTAAATATGTGAGCTTTTTACATTTTGTTTAATTAGTAATTTGAAATCTGCAATTATGGTCTATTAAATTAGATTGAGGAAGATGAGAACAGATATGTGTTTAGTGGCGGTAATCCTCAGAAGTAACCTTTGTTATCCGCTTGTTGAATCGAAATAGGAATGATGCTTAGAACTCATAGAACGTATGTATTTTATGAGTTTTTGAGAGTGTGTAGTGGCAGAATCGGGATGAATGAATACGTCAAGTTAGAGACTGGGGAATACGATAATGATAGACGTTCTGTGTTTGAAAAAACCGATTGTTGTATCGGAGATGTAGCAATCGGGCCAGGGAGTAAACGTATTTATATGATACGTCTGGCTAGCAGGGGGAAAATGAGGGAAAGACCTGCGCTTATATAATGGCCACGGTCTGTGTATATATATTTCTCGTCGCGTATTTTGATGTTCTCCGATCTCCAATTTCCATAATACGTGCTTTGCCTTGATTTCGACGCTACCTAGACAGCTTTGTTTCTCCATCTCAAAGCGCAGGACGTGCCATACTAGAGTCAGAAGATAGATTTCGTAGAAGGTTTCTAGCGTATTTCTCGGAGTATTTTTTTTTGCTGTATTTTGTAGTTAATATTGTTGTTATTTTCAGTGTCTGGAGCGTAGTAACATCACTCAGGTATTAAAATACTTAATAAGAAACACAGATATTATGATATAAAAATCCAAATGAACAAATGAGATAAAAATAGACTGTAAAAAGTATTCGGTGAGCTATTTTATTGAGACCTTTTCCTCGAACAAATATGTGAGAAGCTCTCTGGTGGGATGAATATGTAGAGACTATGTGTCAAGAGAACTCATACCAGTATAATTATTTTTTAAAAAATCTAAGTAAATCAGAAAAGAAAAGTACTAAAACACAAAAGTAAAATAGAAGATTAAAATGTCAAATCTGAGATAGAATAATTGTTGATTTGTCTTCAGTTTTTATTTTGCTCCTGTTGCTCTATGAGTGTTTGAGTATTTGTGAATCGGGAGCAGTGTTGTCAACTTTTTGTCTCGAGTTCTAAAGCATGCTTTTATGAAGTTCGAATATCAACAATCAATCGCCGAGACGCAGTAACTGTTTCTACTCTTAATAGATTTATCCGTCTTGGTTGGGGGAGTCAATTGTTTTAGTGTGTTCTATCAGGTGACCGGATGTATTTGTTCATCGGAACAGTAAGCTGCGCTCAAGTTTATTTTGTGTACCGCCATCTTACTGCTTGTATGTATCGATGTTGATAAAAGATACAGTATGTACTATCTCTCTGGAGTGTAGATAATTAGTATTATGAGTATCTTCCAGTAAAACCTTCTATGTTATTGAAACACCCGTTGAAACAAAATACAGTGGATACATTTCTTACATTGTTAAGTAACGCGGTATCACGTACAAGCAGTACAGGTTGGTATACAATGCTGACTCACCTCCTCTCTCCATACGCATGCCTCTGAGAATCCGCGACTCTTTCAAGCTCTTTCCTTTTCGAGTCCTGAAACAGGAAACAATGCACGGTTAAGGCATTTTTCCTTCAGCATGGATTTCCCAAGTTTTCCGGATCAATGGCTTACAATATTTGGCATCACAACAGACACTTCTTTTCCGTAAGACGGTTCCCTTGGTGACAACGGTAGCACATGCCCTTTTAGGAGGCTTCAGGCACTGGCCCTTCATCCCCAATCCCGTACAAACCTCATCAGTATAATAGGAATCATATGATCCTGATCGACAAAAGGTAACCGCCCTTTCTCTTCCTCCTCACTCGAGTTTTCGTTCTCGTCCGTAGAATCCTCTTTTCTCACAGAACATCACAAAGTTGAGAAGCCGACTGGAATTCCCCTGCCGAGTTTTGTGATGCTGGATCTCATCGCAGTCATTTGGGTGTGTCAACATTGTCTTGAGCTCTTCAGGACAGGTCATGTTGAGTGGTTCTCGTAGAGGTGTCAGAGAACCTCCAGTGGCACTGAACTATCCCACCCATCTCTCAAGATCGTCCTTACACACTAATCATAGTTGCCCTATCTTCAAAGGGGTAGTGTTGATATTTCGAATCTCGAGCCTGGAAACTAACCTGGCCTCATCATTAGTGCCTTACAAAATTGGTGCCTTAACAATGGGTTAACGACGGCAGTGACAAGATATGACATGATAGAGGGGAAGCAGCAACCTTAGAGTAGGTAAAGAAGTCAACACCTAACAGGTAACACTTTAAGATAGCATGCTATTGCTAATAGGGGAATCTGTAATATCCAGAGCTATTGAATATTGCTATTTAATCAAAATTCATTTACAGATCATTGATTCGGATGCTGTCATCATCTTCTTCATAATCCAGCCATTTTTGCTTTGCTTTGCTTCCCACCAAAACAATTGCATCTGTTGCTTATTGTAATCTTTGATACCACTTAATCAATCACCTCAAACTGTATCCCTCTTTCTCCTGCATACATATGTATCATCTTTGTATTGTATTTTGAAGGCCTCCATAAAGTTTCTTATTTTAAAATATTCCTAAAGAAGAATATCTGTTTAGCTTGATAATGGATTGATTATGAATTGAGAGATTGGGAGGACTTGTATTATTTAGATTAGCTTAAGAGTATATGAATCTAATAAAGGAAGTAGGCAAGATACAATACTGAAGAGTGATGAAACAGTAGATGATTGAAGTTGTAATAAATCAAATCAAATCATATCAATGAATTGTTCGTAAGTATATATCGGGCATTAAATCAGGAGGCTTCTTCGATTCACAAACAACAACGCGTTCTTTTCTTTTAAATTACGTCGATAATTCTGTGAATGTGACTTCAGAGTCATGGTAGACTTCTCAGGCTTTACTTTCAACGAAACGAAAGCTTGAATTCGGTTTTTCCCTTTTTTTTAATATTTTTTTTATTATCTGATATAATGCAAATACTTATACCAATAAAATTAGATCAATTTAATCACTTCTGATAACTTCACTAAGGCTCCGTTTGTTTTGACGGAAAATCATTTTCTATAGAAAATGATTTTTCTCTTCTTTTTTAGTTTCGTTTTGTTGTTTTGGAAAGATGTGGAATCATTTCATCTACAAGGAGAAAATGTCACTTTAAAAAAAGAAAAATATTTTCCTTTTGTAGAGAAGGAATGCACATTCCTCCCAACTTTCTTCAAGTTCCTTATTCTTCTCCACCCTTTCCCTTCATTTCTAGTAATTTTCATTTCCTTTGGTTTCCTCTAATTAAAACAAACAAAGGAAACTTTTTTCCTAAACTATGATTTTCTATGAAAATATTTTCCTAGAAATGATTTTCCATGAAATTGTTTTCCTTTAAAACAAACGGAGCTAAGTTATTTATCATCATTTTGCCTACTTCGATTCATTTTAATTAACTCCTAATGATAATTAAGGCTTACAACCTTATTAGTCTATTTTTTTTAAAAAAAAAATCGTTCAGACAATCAATTAGAAATTTTTAAATCATAATTTATGACAACCAATAAGGATTGTATTTTGCAAAAGTCGTGCTTTTGATATTATGAATTTACTCGGGAGTACTAATTTAATAAGCCCTATTTCCTAAAAAAAAACTCTTTTATCACAATATCTTAAAAAGAGTAATGATTAGTATATGCATACAAATGGATGCAAAATGAAAACAAATAATTGTAAGTTGTGTACATTTAATTTTGCATTTAATTTTGATTAATGGAAATAGAAAATTGGTGCTCTCTTGAATATGTTCAAGGGGTTGGATCGATTTCAATATCTTTGTTTAAGAATTGTAAGAATTGATATTTTAACAGCTTTTCAAATAATATTTAATTAATTACGTTTTTATTTAGTGTTACAGAGAAAAATAACAATATATATGGCCTGATTAAATTTTAAATTTGCGAATGAAGTTTATACACTGAATCGACATTAACAAGCTGCATATATTCTCTTAATTAATTTTTGACCTCGTCCTACTTATAAGAGTGTACCTCTAAGTTATATAACCACATTTAGAGAAGTTAAGAAGATATTAATACTAATACTTATTATATGTGGCAGAAACTTAGATTACAGCTATCTTGGCAAATGTTAAGAGTGTGGATAGATATACTGTTATCGTGTAGCTATTCACTTAGTAAAAAGGTCTCCAAAAAAGAGTATACACAGTGATGAACATCCGGTCTCGTTGTAGATTGTTTGGAATTATGAAAAGAATGACTTAAGAAGACGTCACGATAAGCTTAGGGTAATAATGTATGAGATGTCATATCATTTAGAACTCAGAGACAACATATTGAGTCCAATAAGTTTTAACATGTGATGCAAATATAAAGGGGGCTATAAAAAGTGTCATTATTTCTTTGTATTTTTTTAGATTATTATTCATTCATTTTTAGGTTTCTTGTTCTATTTTTTATTCATAAGGATTTTTATTAAAATGAAATTGACTGTCTTTCTATATTGGTTTGGTACATCTCATTGAGTTTCGTACATTTATTTAATTCATCATATACTAGCTTTACATTTCTTCTCTGCAGCTCACCAGTTTTTTTAGATTTATGTGATTTTGATCGATTTTTTATATCATATTTTTCTTTTAACCTATGATACTTTTTAATTAAGTTATTTTATAACGAAAATCCGAGTTTGAAAAACTCTTAAAATAATAAAATAACATTACAAGAAATGTCGCGGACAAATTATTACGTACTGGTGCACCGTTAATATACACTCTTAGAACTCTATTGCTAGTGGAGAGTCAGGGTTGGATAATCTAGTGCTCTTTAGTCATATCAAGGCTAAGTCGACGGTAATCTAGATGTGATTAATTGTGAAGTCGTGTATTTTATTATTTGTAAAAGGTTGCATTTTCTTCATCTAATGATTAATTAGAGGTTTTCATAGTAAGTCATTGAGTCATGCAAATGAGACGGTTTACTACTTTATTTTCCCCCTATTATTGACATCAAAATACGACCCTTAAGGGTGAAAATGATTACACAAAATTTTGTTTGATTAGATTTGTGATACTTAAATAGGTATGAGATTTTGAGTAACCGTAAACATAAACATGAATAAAATTTTCTAATCATTTTTAAAGCAATTTAAAACTTCATTTGAATCTTACAGCTACAACTTCAATAATGATCAAGTTTATAGTAGAAAGGTATTAGGTACATCAGATGCAACATATAATTTACTGTGCATGCCAGATATGGTGACTTTCTTTTGGTTAATTATAGTACCTGTTTCTATCAATATAGTGATCTTTTATTTATCACTATATTAGTATAGTGATGGGTCACTAATTGTTAAAAGATCCAAGTGTCTTAGTATATATAGTCTCTATGTGATATAAGGGTAGCTTGATGCAAATAAATTTATTGGTGCATTGATGTATATCAATACCATCTGGAAATTAAGAGTAACTCTTGGCTATATAATCTCCCATGCACTGGATCCTATTCAAGAATCGATACTAAGGCGGGAGGGGGGAAATCCGTCGATGCTGGGGATGAGAGGATCGATCCCACACCATGAGTGGGGACAGGTGGTTACTCTTTGGCTTACTTTGTTAGCATGTTATTACAAGTGGTTTTTCAAGTGATAACCGTATAGAGAAATATGGTATAATCGAATTGTATTCTAAACAATTGTAAGTGATAACTAAAAAAAGGCAAGATAGAATGAGTTAAGAGAGAGAATGAAATCTACATCTCCATTTCAGTCATTGTCCACTTACCGCACTACATGAGCAATATACTTGGTTATTATAATAATTGTATAATGAGATGTGAAGAGCTCCAATTTATGTGGCCAACATTGTCCATTATAAGTGATTTGCATATTTGTAAGGACCTTTCAGCCGACGCTTGTCGGCAACAATCAGCTTCCTTCTTAGCCCTACCTTCCATTCCAATCTCTAAAATAGCTGTATTGTACCATTTGCTTTCACCAATTATGGGCATTTATAGTTGTATCCACCGCACAATGATATCCGCTCGCCAACAACCCTACGAGAATCCACATTGTACCCGGTAGGAGAGAGAAGGAAGGAGAGAGAATTTGTTATCTTTATTCTAACAAAGTAGTATACTTAGATTATTATTTGCAGAATGTTGACATAAACTCATGTTGTATATTGTGGTGATTTGATACTTGAAATGTTCTCTCATTCTACTTCCATGAGATTTTCGTATTTCATGTGTACCACTAGAAATTTCCAAAAAAATACAAAAAAACTCAGAACATATCATATCAAAATATGTTTAATTATACATATGTCCTCTTCCTTTTGCTACATGTTTTTTTACTCCTCCGTAATAATGCCTAACTATATTATTGAATTTTTATGCTCAAATTGTGGCAGTTAATTGCTTTACCGGAATGGAATAGTTTTTTAAGATGGTCTTTCGGATGTTATCAAAGTTATAGGAGGTAATGAAAATTTTTAAATATTTAAATTGGATGTGGGAAGTGATGAATGTTAAGTAATTGAAAAGTGTAATAATTAATGTGAATCAAGTAGTCAGAAGTAGAAGTAAGTAGAGTCTTTGATTTGCGAGTAATGAATTGTTTTTAGAAAGAAGTTTCAGCAGTTGAGATGTATGCGAATGCACATACGATACATGAAGAATTAAACAATGCCTATATGTCAATTACTTATCCTCTACTTACGATGAATTCCATCTATCGTCACATGCAAATTTATTGAAGTGTACATATATATATTTATACTCTAGCTAGCCGGCCGACTTTATCGTCACAGTGTGATGATGTACGGATTAAAATATATTAATGTACTAGGTACAAACTATGTGATTGAATAATGATACTTGGTGAATAATAATGGGCAATTACCATTGCTCAATTTAGCTGTTACCTTTTGAGCTTAACTGGAAGCTAATTCACCGATCTAATAAGAGGATGCACAGCTATTGTGTATTTGTCAAGTTTGTTTAAAATAAAATAAATCGAGGACACATTGAATAGAATGATTATACTGCCGGTATTTATTATTACATTGTAAGAGAGTGATCATTCAATTATGTGTTATTAATGGGTGTTAACTGACGTACTGCCAGAGAACGCTCAGTATGCTCCTCGAAGTTGCTCGAGTCGAGCCCTCATCTAGCTCGGTCGGATGCCTGCGAATCAGCGTCATATATTTATTTTCTTTTTTTTAACGCTAAATATTATATAAAATTAGTAGTATATTTATTATGTATCACATTATTTATGCAAAAAGCAGTAGATTCGGCGGAACTAAGTCATGTACTATTTTTAGTACTATTTTTACGATGTTCTTAGAAGTCAGTTATTTTACTATAGTTTTATCGAATTCTCAATATAGCTTTATGTTTTTCGCAACTTGTACGAATTAAGACTCGAAAAGCTCGGGCTCGGCTCGAGCTCGAGAGTATTCGTCACGAACCTAGCTTCAAATGTGCCCAAAGCTCGACTCGGCTCGGTCGTTAACACCGTAGTTGTTTAATTTGGTGTCTTGAATTCTATTGTATGTCGTACTCCCACTTCGTATAATTTTGTACGGGGGTTTTGCCTGTTCGGTTTCAGCGAGTCGAGATCAGGGACGAAGCACCCTGGTTTGGGGATTGTGGGGCAACGCCGCCCCGACTTTACGGTATATTGTCTGTTGAGCTAGGTTTTCTGCTCTTGAGTCTATTCTTGGGCTTCTTTGTTTCTGTTTTAGGAGTCTTATATATACTCCTATTGCGGTAACCTAGCTATCATTTGTGTACTCTGTAACTTTCCTCTTCCTCAATATAAACTTGTCTCTCTGCTCTGCTTGTGGCGTAGCCGACGCATTGTCGGTAAACCACGTAAATCTGTGTGTCTTGTTTCTTGTATATCTTTGCATTTTATCGCTTGTGTTATGAATGCCTTGGATCAGGGACAGGATGTTTAAATGGTGTTTTCATGCATGTTGTGCAGTGCTCGCTATGACAATTATAATTGATATAATATTCAGTGCTATCGGTTAATTTGGGGTGTTAAGAACATTCAATAATTGAAAGGAGCGGTGTTTATATGCGGCTAAGTTTAGGCAGATAGTGCAACATTCATAATGGAAGAAAGGTCAAGGTAGGCACAAAAGGGAAATAAAAAAAATAGGGGCTTTAGCGTAGTATGTAGTCAGTGTTAGTCTTGATTAATTTATAATTTCCATTGAATAAGCTTGCAATTGCATGCGAAAATTCATAAGTTGGTTATAATTAATTTCTTAAGGGAAGGGGAATAAATGGGAATTGGGATTCATGGAATTGAAATATGAAATATGAAATATGATGCATGCCTACATTGGCTACGAAGTGCACTCCTTCATATGGCCACCTATAGTATATATACAACTTAGTTCTTTTTGGACACTCTATCAACTATACATTTCATTATTACATCATTACACAATTATATCAATCAATAATCTGCTCCTACTTAATTACACCTATTTATACTCTATTAATACTACTTGCACTGTATTTATACTAGTATCTATACTCTTATATATATAGTCCTCCGTTTTTTCCTTTTCCTTTTTCAACTTAATATATTTATACTCGTAATTGCACGCATGTGGTTTGAGTGGCTGGCAAGCTGTGGACGTCTATCAACCATATTCAATGGCTCGGTTATTAATCATACGCACTATTCACTACAGATACGATACGTTAATATGAATTATAATCATAACTAGCCTACAGCGCGTAAGGGAAGCCTACCTTACTTGGTTTGCTGCTAACGGTCATAATATTTTGTTGTTGGTG
>SNQN01009466.1:0-25282 GCA_008642245.1 Bassia scoparia
TGTACTCTCCTTCAAGTATTAACTCTGCTTATTCATCTTGGTGTTATCCTACAGCCTTGGTGGGAACTTTTCAAGGTCCAGCTCCAACATCTTGCATTGCTTTAGGAATGCCAAGCACCCAATGGACTATGAACGTTTTGAAAGCGGAAAACTTTCCCCGTCACATACGACTAGGAGCGATTTGTTCTTCACATCACCCTGAGTGCTACCATAACATAGATCTAGGGATCTTACCAATTCATAAAAGGTGACCAATGTTAGTCAAATCCACAACCTGCACCCCATTGCCATGTCTTTCCTGGGAATTCCGCTAGCAGAAGTGTCCACGTCTCTACAACCATGCCGGACAATTCACGGTTAGATCCCAAGCTCAGAGAACATATTAATTAACACGCACCAAGTTTTCTAGATAACATAATATTCCTACAACATTAATGCCCTTTGACAAAACAAAAGGACAAGCGACACCCACATATGATTAACTAGATCCATTACCTAGTGCCATTATTCAAATCCTGATAAATTACTGTGAACTTATTTTCCCACTATAACTTGATATTCGGTAAGTTACACTTAAGTTACCCTTAATTTGATGCACTTTCAGCACTTGTTACAGATTAGAGGTCATTATGTCGCTACAAGTAAGCGCTTGTTACACTGCTCCGCGCAAGCATGAAAATTAAGGAGTTTTTCTACACCGATTCGTGCAACATTTTATCCGATATTATCACTATTGCTTCTTCTAAAATTATTGCTATCAATTCATTTTCATGACCTTTTGCTCATACATATTGCAGTTCGTCAATCGAAAATGATTGACATACAGTATAACACATTATAAGTTGTTAAACGGCAAAATACATTGACATTACCTTTATCAGGTCCTTTCATCAGGCAAATCGAAGTGTTGAATTACCGTTTAGAGGCCACACTTTCGCACCCTTAATTTCAAACAATCACCCTAATATAATCAGTTTAAAAAATTACACTACGAATATTTTCACTACAATGTTACCACTAAATCATAAGATGCATATGGTTCAATAACACAATACAAACAATCTACAACCCACCTGTTCAGCCTGCTAGTTTCAATTCCACTTATGATAACGCCCGTCTCTCCTCTCTTCTTGTGACACAATCTACTCCTACCGCTTTCGCAGCTCATTTGCGGTTAACATGCTCAAATTAAACAATACAGTATAAAAAAACACGATATATTTGATGTAGTAAATGCATCGTCGCTGTAAATGAGCTCAATTTAACGATTAAACGATACAAGGTTACTTGTCAACACGTCGCACTCCCCTACACTAGGTATCGCAATTGTAACGAATCACTAACATACTTAGCTAAATCGACTCTCATCACTCACAATAACAAGCAGACTAATTCTCATCACGCCTAATCTACCAAAAATGTGAACTACTTAATCTGCTGAGCTCGACGCAACTTCACCAGCATTTTCTCAGGCCGTTGACTCGAATTACAATTTCTGGCACAACAATTAACGTTGAAGACGAGTGGAGTGGACACTTCAATTGAGTGTTATTTGAGCTGATTCACGTTGACTGATAGTGGCGCGAGTAGTAACTCGGTTATATTCACTATATGTTTTTGTTCTTGAGTTACGAAAAACACTATTATTTCGCGAGAATTCGATTCACAAAGTCATCATTGCATACCGGGAATCCCCAAAGATACACTTCAAAATATTTTTTACACAAAACTCAAAATTGATACACCAAAAATTCTCTTAACAGCATACACATCCTTTTTACTGCAGTGAAATTTAATTGCTGTCCCCATCTCCCCTACCTGAAATGGCGAAAATTGCCCTGGGAGTGACCAATTCAGCCATCCTTGTGCTGGATCTATATCACCCCTTCAACCAAAAGCCTTAAACTGATGGTTGAAGCCCAGATAATTATATCACATCTATCAAGGATTTATCTCGATCTTGAAATCGGTACAGCAGCGGGTATTAGGGTAGAAGAAAATTCAGGTGAGCTACAGGCTTCAGGCTACTAGCCTTTCCTATAGATAGAAAGAAGACAATGTCTCAAAGTATTACAGTAAATCATTATCTGTTAAATTAAATAGTTTGATTTGTCTTAATATGAAAATCATTAGTATAAGGAATTCACTCAAATATTGGAACAACAATAAGGATTCAGCTTCTTAAATTATCCTGGTTTGATATCTTTGAGATTCTATCTTCGACCTTTACTTAATTCATTTCTTAACATTCCATAACGATTCAGGTCTCTTTAGACACTTCTACATTGTCTCTAATTTGAGTGTTGCTTAAATACTAATCAACTCCGGAGACCAGATATTGGACGGGTTTGGGTTGTATATACATCATTACATTTCAATCTTCCGGTGAAGTTTAAGCTTAATTGACTCTTATTCAGAGATTCCGATTCTTGTACAAAGCCTTAAATCACTAGTTTTAAACTTTGAATCTCTTTAAACAGCTATGAACATGTCGACAACAATTCTCTTCGCATTAGTCTTTTATTGAATAATGACATTGAATCATAGAGTCAGAGTAGAGTTTTCTGTTTCTTAAGAGACCTCACAGGTAGGAGTTACGATACATATTGTGCCAGCGATTGTTGTCGTATAATTCAGGCTAACATCACACATCCACACTAACAAAATTTTAATACAAATTAATAAATCTTCTTGCGCACTATTATCGGAAGGGAAATGGCATTATCATTGCTAAAGTTTTAGGCACACATACAGAAAGGCACAATTGAAGATCCTACAATTTACATAACATCAACTCCTCCAACCTGCCAGCTGGCATCAGACACTATCTAACTCTTGCCTTGTTTAAAGGCTATAACACTGATGCATAAAAAATATTTGTAAGCAACAATGTGCAAGAACTGGTTAGCGAACAATTAATTACAGACTGGAACATAAACGATCACCTTCCACCGAGGGTAGAAAATGTACTAAGCATTCCTCCGCTGAAAGAATCCTCATGGGTGAAGGATGGGGAAGGAGCTGGCCAAACGAAGGCCGGCTTCTCTAATGGGACTGAWGGAGTAATTGCTTCGCCAATCAGAACCTGCAGAACATATCCCATAGATGGCCTCAGATTCGGGTTTGGATGGCAACAAGCCAGCCCCAACTCAAGAATGTTCTTTGCTTGCCTCTTATCATAGTGTCCCTCCAATTTAGGGTCTATTGCATCAGTAAGCAATTCTGATGAATGAAGTTCCCACACCCAGTCAATGATGCTCTTGCTACTTTCGTTCGCCACATCTTCAATTCCTGATTTCCTTCCAGARGCCACCACAAGTACCAGAATGCCAAAGGCAAACACATCTGTTTCTATGGTTGCTTTTCCAGTGTGGAAGAGCTCAGGAGCCATGTACCCTGGTGTTCCAGCAATTTCTTTGGTGGTATGATGAGTCTTCTCGCTTACATTAAACATTCGAGCCAATCCAAAATCTCCAAGTCTAGCATTGAATTCAGAATCCAGCATTATGTTGCTGGCTTTTATGTCCCTGTGTAGTACTCTTTTCAAGCACTCGTTGTGCAGATAATCCAAAGCTTGAGCAACACCGCAAATGATATTATATCTCTTGTTCCAGCTTAATTTCGTGCCTTTTGTCTCCGTGCTGCAGTTTCCATCATTGCAATATAGGAGTGTGTCTAAGCTTCTGTTGTGCATGTACTCGTATACTAAGAGCAGTTCGCTRCCCTCRTAACACCACCCAATSAGTTCTACAAGATTCTTATGATGAAGGCTACCAATTGTGGTGACCTCTGAAATCAAATTTTCCATTCCTTTCGGTGTATCTCTGACTCTTTTAACTGCCACCAGCTGTCCGTCTACACTTCCTTTGTAGACTATGCCATAGCCTCCTCGMCCGAGCTCRTTCTTCTGGCTGAAATTCTCTGTAGCAGCTTTGAGRTCCTTGAGCTTGAACTTCTTGGGACCCACTCCTGAAAATATTGGTAAATCATGACCATCAACTGACCTTGGTTTTCTTTTGTAGATCAAGTAATAGTACCCTCCAACTCCAATTAATGAAACCAAAATGAACGCAGATGTCACAAACCAAACCCACCATGACACCTTTTGTAATTTTGGCTTGCTTGACACTTCTGAATCTTCACCTATGTCATCAATGGTGAAGTACCACTCTCGGATGCAGTTACGCTGAACTGATGTTGGTCCAGTCGACGCAGAAAACCCAATATACACCTCTTCTGGAAGGTACCGACTAAGATTAAGATCAAGAACAGACAAAACCGGAGGTTCTTCTCCTACTAGGCTCCCTTGAAAAACGGATATATTCATCATTTTCGTCACACCATTGTACATGACCATCGCTGTCAGATTGGTACCATTTGCAATAACAATACCTGAATCGTTCAATGAGCTTGTTTTGATGGAATTTATGCTGTTGACATTTACACCAACATGGTTGTTGTCAGGATCGTCTAGGAAGCTCTGCTTGGTGTCAAACTCTACCGCGACTATGCTGT
The DNA here is from genome assembly GCA_008642245.1 of Bassia scoparia. Lineage (NCBI taxonomy): Eukaryota > Viridiplantae > Streptophyta > Magnoliopsida > Caryophyllales > Amaranthaceae > Bassia > Bassia scoparia. The sequence goes on from SNQN01009466.1 coordinate 4,516, forward strand.
TGTGCGACGATCCATTGGTGCTTGCATTGACTATACCTAGCCATTTTCCTGCACTATTATCCGGAACCTTTATATCCTTAGTCAAGATGAAGGCTAGGCCCTCGCCAGGAGGATCAGACTCGGGTGTTATTTTGAGGACAAAGGTAGAATTGAAAGATGCCACTCGTCCTTTCTTCCACAGCTTGATGGGCTTCTTATACAGTATTCTCCCTGAACGATTGTGGATGGAATCTCTAATGTCAACTGTAACTTGAAGGGCATTCTCTACAATGTATGCTCCCCCTGACCTTTCGAACTCTCCTTCAACATTCGGCGGAAAGCTGCTGTAAGAGAAATTGTAGCACCATCCTCGCGTAGCTGCACTGACCAACAACAACAATTTTAGCACAAGACTCGAGTAGAAGGTTCGGACTCGTAGCATCTTTGTGAAGATTTTTTGGGTGAATTTTGTTGCTGTCAAATGTTTTCTCAACACAGGAGATGTTTTCAGTACGTTAAGACCAAATTAAAAAAGTTTTTTCTAAAAGTCAGCATGATTTTTTTGTGAAGATAACAACTATTGACTTGAACTTGTGTTTTTTTAGAATTTTTTTCCTGAATAACGTTGACAAGTTTATTATTTACGGAGTTGCTTCGAATATGAAACTATTTACAAGAATACCGTCCACCCTCCACGTAGGATCGGTTTTTTTTTTTTTAATTGTCCAAAAACGCTATCGTTGTTAGTGTTTTACAAGTAAAATTGTAAAAACGATGATAACTTTTTACACTAATAAAATACTAACGATGATAGCGTTTTTAGCTGTATATTTTAGCCAATCTTAATGCATTCTACTATGATCAGTTATTTTACTAACTCGCTATTGTCATTAGCGATTTAATATATAAAACCGCCAATAACAATAGCGATTTTACTCAATAAAAAAAAGAAAAAATATTGTAAGATCGCTCATACGTTAACGGTATTCTTGTAAATACTTTTGTTTCCAAAACATACTTGTAATTAAGAAACTTGGGAGCATTATTCATAAAAAAATTCGTTTTTGTACTCCTCGTTTTGAACGCAACTGAGTCTACTGTTTTAGTTTATACATTCTGTCTGAGAGTCCACTCTGCTTTGGTTTATACTTTATGCATTCTTTCTTATCTGAAAAACTTTATGAGAATAATTTGGTTGGTTATTTCTTCTTTATGAGCTTTTGCAGTTTGAATTTCTTCTAATCTCAATTAGAATTCAAAAACGTTTCCGATTTATTTGATTAATTATCCTTAGTGGATGTACAAAGTCGTACGGGCATGTTTAATTTATATAATATTCTACAATGCTAGTGTGCAGAAAATATTGACTATTTCCGGCGATTTCATCATTATTATCACGTTTTATGTGTTATTCTGATCTGGTCATGTGGGAATGTTATGAGAAGTTGAGAACTTCCTAGTTAACTACTTCTTCACATATTGAGCCGTGTTTTGTTCATTCCATTGAATAATKAAACTTACACTTTAGTGGCTATTAGATCAAACATTGAGCTTCTTGTGTATTATATTCATGTTACATCATGTTTGGGATTCAAACTTGCGTGAAATACTTAGAATGATTCAATGAGGTCATATATATGCTCAGCATATGATCGATATGAGTTGGATAGTGGACTTAAGACCTTTTTAGGGTGCGACTAATTCAGATTCGAGCTGGGTTGAGCCCCAATTAGATGGAAGCTTTCGGATCATATGTTTTGGCTTCCCAAAGCCTCAACTCGGGACTTCTAGTTAAGTTAGAACAATTCCTTGATCGAGCATATATACATTGACTCATTTGACTGCTTAGTATTTGTTACCGGCTTGGTTTATTTCTTTACTTATATCAGCCATTTCTGTGTGTTAATGTATTTCAATAAGGAATTTGTATTTTTTTACTGGTTGCTTCTTGAGTTCTTGTCAAAACGGGCCTGGGCCGCGCCCGTCACGGGGAGTGCAAGTCCACATCACAAGACCAAGGAGGTTCCACTTCAAAACTATATGGCAATGAGGGGAGTAGCCCCTTAGTCTTATAATGTAGTCTCAACTCTCGAATTCTTTCGATGTGGGATTTATCACCACAACACTCCCCCTTAGTTTCAATGTGGGACAACACATACACTCACATGTGGGTTGTTCATGGACTAACAGTTCTTGGTTTATATTGTAGCTTAGGATTGCAATAATGTTACTTCAGCACTTTTTGTAGCCTTGTTTTAAGAATGATCTCCATGACCTGTGTCGATCATACCAACTAGTAATCTACCTTATCTGTCCCTAGCCTGTCTCAGGATGTGCCTTCCCAGGCTCCCAGCTGATTGCCACTTCTACAGGATAACCGTAGTGCAGAAGTATGCAGGGTAATTGATCATTTGTTGTTGGAATTTGAAAGCAGCACGAAATGAATTTCTACAGTTTATACATTTAAATTCTTAAACAGACATGCTCCCACAGTTACTTGCATCAAGACATATTACAAACTGGCATCACTTTGACAAGCCAATAAACACGAATCATCCAAATTTGAGGAAGGAATGAGCGAAAACATGAAAAGGAAGGTATGTAGTACACTTATATTCAGGATCATGAGAACTATATAATTCATTTTCAAAAGCAATCATCACCTTCCGCTGAGGCTCGTCAATGTACTGAGCATTCCGCCACTGAAGGAATCCTCATGGCTAAAGGATGGCGAAGGTGCTGGCCAGACGAAGGCTGGCTTTTCTGGCGGGACTTGTGGTACAGCTGCTTCACCAGTCAGAACCTGTAGAACATATCCCATAGATGGCCTTCTATTTGGGTTTGGATGGCAGCAGGCCAGCCCCAATGTAAGCATGATTTTGGCTTGCCTCTCATCATAACTTCCCTCCARTTTAGGATCTATAGCAGTAGTAACCAGCTCTGATGAATAGAGTTCCCACACCCAGTCGATGATAGTGTTGCTATCGTCAGTAAGCTCATCTTGAACTCCTGGTTTTCTCCCTGAGGCTAATACTAGTGCCAAAACGCCGAAGGCAAATACATCTGTTTCTGTGGTTGCTTTTCCAGTGTGGAAGAGCTCGGGAGCCATGTACCCTGGAGTTCCTGCAATTTCTTTGGTCGAATAATGAGTCTTCTCGCTTAGTTTGAACATTCGAGCCAGTCCAAAATCACCAAGTCTAGCATTGAATTCAGAATCCAACATTATATTGCTGGCCTTAATGTCCCTGTGTAGTACTCTTCTTAAGCACTCATTGTGAAGATAATCCAACGCTTGAGCAACACCACAAAAAATATTATATCTCTTGTCCCAGCTTAGCTTTGTATCTTGCTTCTCCTTGCTGAAGCTGCCGTCATTGCAGTATAGGAGTGTATCTAAGCTTCGGTTGTGCATGTAGTCGTATACTAAGAGTAGTTCGCTGCCCTCATAACACCACCCAATCAGTTCTACAAGATTCTTATGATGAAGGCTACCAATGGTGGTGACCTCCGAGATCAAATTTTGCATTCCTTTCGGTGTATCTCTGACTCTTTTAACTGCCACCGTCTGTCCCTCTAAATTTCCTTTGTAGACTATGCCAAAGGCTCCTCTCCCAAGCTCATTCTTTTGATTGAAGTTCCTTGTGGCAGCCTTGAGATCCTTGAGCTTGAATTTCTTGGGACCCACTCCTGAAAATACCGGTAAACTGTAATTGTCAGTTGACTCAGGCTTTCTTATGTAGCACCAGTAACCGATTCCACCAACTCCGCATAATGCAGCCACAATGCCTATAGAAATCACAACCCACGCCCACCATGGAAAGTCCTCACCGAAGTCATCAATGGTGAAGTACCATTCCAGAATGCAGTTTCGCTGAATGGACATTGATCCTGTTGAGGCAGAAAATCCAACATAGACCTTCTGTGGAAGATAGTGACTTAGATCAAGGTGGCGAACTACTAACAATGGACGTTCTTCCCCCACTAGTTTCCCTTTAAAAACAGATATATTCAAAGTTTTATTCACACCGTCGTAGAGGATCATCGCAGTAAGATTTGTACCACTAGCGATAATGAGACCTGAACTGTTCAATGAGATTTTATCAATTGAATTTATGCTATTTATATCCACACCAATATGGTTGTTATCAGGGTCCTCTGGGAAACTTTTCTTGGTGTCAAATTCTACTGCGACTATGCTGTTGTGAGAGGATCCATTGGTGCTGGCATTGACTATCCCAAGCCATTGGCCTGCGCTGTTCTCCGGAAGCTCTTTTTCTTTAGTGAAGATGAAGGCTAGGCCCTCACCAGGCAAATAAGACTCTACGGTGTCTACTTTGAACACAAATGTAGAGTTGAAAGATGCCACTCGCGCTTTTTTCCACAGCCTGATGCGATCTTTATACACCATTCCTCCTGAGAGGTTGTGCAATAATTTAGGATCATTAAGGTCTGGTGTAACTTGTATGGCATCTAAGACTATGGATGCTCTCCCTGATGGATAAAATTCTCCGATTACTTTGTTAGGAAAACTTGGATAAGGAAGTTTGAAGCACCCTCCTTGCTTTACTGCACCAATAAACAACAGCAGTGGCAGTACAAGATTGAAAGGGAAGGTCTGAATTTGTGGCATCTTTGTGATGAGTAATTCGGCGAGAAAAGCTTATTGTCTAATAAATATTCATTCCTTGTGAAGCTTTCTTCATGATCTTTCATCCCAAAACTAAAAGGAAAAAAACAAAACAGAGAGAATGGTTCATGATCAAAATTCAACGGGACCAGCAAATGGTCAGCAGGATTTTTTATACTCCATGTTGGTGCACTACTGAGTCTACTGCTATATAGTTTAAGCATTTTCTGTGATATGGAAAATTTTTGTGAGAATATTGTGGTTGATAATTCCATTTCTGAGCTGATTTTGTTCATTTCTCCTCTAAAACAGTATGATCTTCATAACATTCCCATCCTTTGACATTTATATTCACATTATTGCATCCAACAAAGTCATCATCAACATCCGTCTCTTAGATCAGACGTGCCATCATACATTTATATCTTGTTCATTTTAATAATGCTACGTACTATTTCATATTTCTGACCGTAGACCCGACTCCTTCTGGTGTATACTACGTCATTATCTACGTCAATACATGATTCTGTTTATATTGATTGTTTATGGTGCTGATTCATTTTGCTAACCAGAAAAGACTGACTGTTCTTTTTGTGTATGATGACGTAAATTGTGTCGTATTAAGTTTCACTTGTGAATGGACTCATAATAAGATTACAGTTATCCTTATGCTCAGCGTATAAGAAATTAGAAAGTAAGAAATGCAGACACACTGGATTTGAGAGCTGTTAGTTAGCTTATATTTTTAGGGAACTTCTGTCATAGGCACGGTTGATTTGTTCATTTGTATTCCTGCCTTTGCTTCGATTCGTGTTTGTTTGTACTTTCAATTTCCATTTTAATTTACCATTATCTTTCAATTAATCTACGTTAATTAGGTATAGATTTATAACTTAGTTCTAGCTCAGGGTTGTTGTATGCATAGTGCAGCGTCTACCCTGCTCGCATCCTCAGTAGTCTGCACAGTCTCATCCTTGATCACAAAGATAGTAATCCTGYTATACAAACACACAACAGTCATTAAATAGTATGTGTTTCGGAATGAGCTCCACAGAACATACCTGTGAGTCATCCTGACTTCCTGAGTTCATGGCTTAAATCAGAGTTAAGCTAATATATATAGGTACTAAGGTTTTTGTTTTTTCACCTTTTGTATACGAGGAAGTAAAGAGCAATCGCGGATAGAGACAAAGTGCGGGTCAAAGCTTGGTCAACACAACTAAGTTTGTCGGACAATGTTAGCTTGCGTTGAGACAATGTTTGGTATGCAGTTGGACAATATTACAAACTCGTAAGACAATGTTTATATATTTCCAAACAATGTTAGGATTGAATAAAAAAAAATTTTACAAGTGAACAGTGGATGAACAGTGCCAAACGGTAAACGCGCTATGTGTCTAGCTGCACTAGATTTATCATTTCTCTTTTGTGTACTCGTAAATTCAAGGAAGTAAACTCACCTTTGGTTAACTTGTGGGCCCCATGACACTTTTTAATAATGAATAAAGCAAAAATTCCATCTACCCACTTTTCCATAAATGCAACATTGAAAAAATTCTAGAATTTGGATATTTTTTTATCAATATCCAGAATAATATAGCCAAAAATAACATTGTTTCAGTGTTTTTATACAACTCAAACCAAAAATATGAAGGATGTAAAAACTTAACCCTCAATTTGCAATCTTCTTTTCATTCAGGGGCGGACCTTGAAATTTTAATCAGGTGCAGCACCAAAAAATAATTTCTTAAGGTGCGTTTGGATACAAGTAATTCATTTCAAATAATGAATTTCAAATTCAGAATTTGAAATATCAGAATTCAATCTCAAATAATGTGTTTGGGAAATACATAATTTCAATTGCAAGATTTCAATTCCGACATGACAGTTGGAGGTGGGTAGAATTTGTAAAAATGAAACACAAGCTTTAGAGGTACATAGGGTCAAACGAATGACTTCCAACACCAAAAAATTAAACTTCTTCAACATAAAATGTGAAAAAAAAAACTGCATTTTGATCATACAAACGTGAGAAGGTCTGCAATTCTAATTGCATCTAATCTTCAATTTATGTATTTTATCAAATCTTTTTTTTAAAAAAAATCAGGTAATACAAGGTATTACTATATCAAAACAAAATTGCCAAATTGACTCAAATTGCAATTTGATTGTTGGAACTAATTGAAGCGTTTACTTTAGCTTATAGACCCTAAAATTTGCCCCAAATTAATTTTTTGGATGAAAAATAACAATTTTTGGAAGAATTGTCCTAATATGTATAATTGAGATAAAATTACAACTTTAAAGCTTGAAATATAATGAAAAACTTAAACTTTACCCCAAATCAAACAAATTAGCTACAACAAATATATGACATCGAGTTGTTTAAAAATATAGGTTTTCCTCATAAAAAAAAAGGTTTTCAAAAATAAATTGAGTAGAAATTAGAGCTTCACAATCATGAGCATTGAGGAATCGTTATATCGAAGGAAGAGGAAAAACTACAATTTTTTATCTGACAGAAAAAGTTGTGCTGCTTGGAGGCTTTGGTGTTGTTGCATAGGAGAGAGAGAAAAATAAAAGAGGAGAAAGGATGGCGGTACCAACAAAAGAGAATTTGAAATGACATATTGTGAGATGGCATTTGAAATTCATTAAGAATGACTAGAGTTATTGAAAGGTTGGATTTGTGCCAAATCCAAATCCAAATTCTAACTATATCCGAACAATAAATTTGGTCAAAATCCATAATTTCAAATGAAATTCATTATTCCAAACAGATCATAAAGTAGATTTAAAGATTTTGGTATTTGTAAAATAGAAAATAATTAATTTTTTTAGGGGACTCATTGCCTTATTTTCTTAACCTTTCCCTTTTAGGGATAAATCAGTGAATAATGGACAATTATTGGATTGTTGTGCAATAATCTTGAGACATGTGGCAAATTAGAAGGGCACCACACCTCCATATTTTAAGAGTCACATGGCATCCTACTTGGATGCCACATCATTTGCCCCTCAAATCGGGTCAAGTAGTATATTTGACTCGATTAGGAAAGACTTTCAGAGGGAAAACTTGAACACTCATTTGGATTTTCACCCCCTTATATAAGGTTTAATTTGAGAAGAGAAATTCATTTTCTACAATTTATTACTCTAACATCTCTCTTCTTTCTCTCTCCATAATTCGGATTTTTTTACCATAGTAGATTTCAAACGTTCCATTCGAACTCGTCAAAGAATTCTTGAGGTCGTCGAATCATATCAAAGCTTGTCGAAACATTAGATTGCTGAAGTACCTATCATTTTATCAGGTAATTTCCTTATACTTCCTCTGTATCATAAAAAACGTAACAAACTCCAAGTTGTGGACTTTTAGGCGAATATGCTTAAGTAATATTAGAGGCATGGTTAGGAGATCTAATTAATGTAATGATGGGAAGATGGAACCACCAGCCCCCACTACAAACCATCACCACCACCATTCAAACAACCACCCCATTCAAACCACCACCACCATGCGAACCACCACCGCCATTTGAATCACCACCACCATACGAACCACCCTACCACTTGCAATTGAGCCCAATCGAACAACCTACACTCGCACTTGAGCCCAATCGAACACCCCTCTCATTTGGACCACCTTGCTCGACCACCTGGGCAACATACGAACCACTAGCGAACCCTAATTGAACCACTCGTACATGCGTGAACCACCTGGGCTTGCAAATTGGGATCGAATTGGGCGAACTGGGTTTCAGAATTGGGCGAACTGGGTTTGAGAATTAGAGAAGAAAGGACCTTCGATGGCGTTTGATTGGCGTTCGTGGGGTTTGATCGGGGTTGTGAGGGAGGTCGTGGGGTTCCCTAGTGGTTTGCTTAGGGTTGTTAAGGAGGTTGCGGTGGTTTGTCGGGTTGTATGACGGTTGTAGTGGTGGTCGTAGAGGTGGTGCTGCTACTAGAGTGGTGGTTGTATGGGTGGTGCTGCTACTAGAGTGGGGTGGAGATTAGTTTAGGTTTAGGTTTTTAATTAATTTAGATTGTAGGATTATAATTTTGGTTAGAGTGGTTTAATTATATTTTAAATATTTTAGTAAGGGTAAAATAGACATTTTATAGGCTAAAACTTACCAAATATGGAAATAAAATAAGTTTGTGGCGTTTATTGTGATACTTCTTAAAATGGAGTTTGTTGCTTTTTTTATACGGAGGAAGTACTTAAATTTTACTTTCCTTTATTGTTGTTTGATTCGCTTGCACTCGTGGAATGCCTTGCCTTTGAGATAGGTATTAGGGGTAAGATTCGATCTAGGCCTGCAAACCACTTGTCACAATAGTACCAACATTAGCAGTAATAGTTGTTGTTAAAAATTAAAATTAAAATTAAAAGAAAAAACTTGTTACAACAGTACCAACATGGAAGGGGTTTGATAGGCATATCACTATGAGGGGATAAGAGGGTCACGCACGTGGGCATTTGGATCATTTCGCAGGAGGATGTGAGCATCGCATCGTAATTTTGGCATTCTAAACTTACTGCTGTTACTATGAGATGGGCCCGCTAAGACTTTTGCATAACTTTGACTCTGTCATTCAATTCACCTACCCCGTTGCTTTCTCTTGAACTCAAACACACTCTTTCAATGGCGATTCCCTTCGATGAAGGTGGCACTAGGCTTTCAAGTTTTGGTGAGTGGACATGCGGAAGCGTGTAGAAGTTTTTCGAATTCGTTTGTCGTATCTGTTGCATTGGTGGCAGTCTACGGCTTATGAGAAATAAATGTAGATCTAAAGGTGCAGATTATTCGTTGTTATGTTTCAGCTATTTTTCCCCTTTTGTCTTATCGATAGTGCGATCCTTTTTCTTTTCTTTCCTTCTTTATCCTTATATTTTTTTATTTATATTGTTTGAAATCGATGAATGAACCTTCAGTGTTTAATTACTGCGAAATCCTAAATTCATAATTAATAAATTGTAATTTTTCTGGATCAAATTGAAACCCTATATTTTTAGCAATTGAGAATGTAGGAGGACCATTGTCGACGTAGGAAGAAGCAGGATGCCCGAATTAGAAAGGTAATTGTATTGTAACCTTATTCTGTAATATTTTTTTCATATATTATTAATGCCAAAATTATGTTTGAAAATTGTTCCGTTGATCTTCTTTGTACAGGAAATCTTTGGTGATGGTTTAGGAGAGGCAGATCATTGTGTGGAGTATGGGCCTCAGTAGACCACAGGTTTACATTAAAAACAACGTAAGTCATGGTAGACTTGTTACTCAACGTCAATTATTATATGATATATATTTTATTGCTGTGTGGAGATGTATATGAAACAAGAGGTTGTGAATAGGTGACAGGGAAAGGTAAATGCCATGGCTGATTCTTTAACTTTGAATTGGTAGCCATGATTTGTTAGCTTTGCTACAGAAATAATAATAAAAGAAGAAGAAGAAAGCATGCAATTTTTAAAAGTGGTCCAGCCTAAGTTGAATTTGTTGTACCTTAGCTAATACGGCTATCTGGGAATCATTCTTATGGCTTCTGCATAGAAGTATGACATGAGATAAGCTAGTTAAAGATCAAAATTTGTAAAATTGAAATATAATATCAGATTATACCACCATTGAGCACCATACAAAAATCTCTTTAGAATAATATACTAAGATTCTATAGAGTATTTTGAGAAATATAATAAATTGAAATAATGGTTGGTAAGGGCTTTGCCTAGCAAGATGTTATAAGTAAGAAATTATATGATTTTTATTTTAGCGGATTCACCCGCATCTGAGAGTGCTGAATTGTTTGTAGCTTGGTTACCATGCTTCAACTCAAACTTTAAGATTTAGATTTAGTGGAAAAAACCTTCATAAATGAATGGTTTTTTTTTTTATGGTTGCATAAGTTCGTACTTATAACATTTGCATTAATTGTCTGAATGTTCAACAATTTAGTATTTTCTTTGTTTTATTTTTTTACTTTTCTGTGAAAAATAAGTTGTTCTTATTTTTAAGTTCTAGTCCTAAAACCATTCGCAAATCACTGTCTGAATGTCACAATTGTTGGTTTTAGGAAAGGTGAATCAAACTGATCGTATTCGAGAGTCATTAGAGCGAGCAGCAAACCATGGGTCAATTTAAAGGGCAGAAAGAGGTAGTAGGGGTTGAGGATATGGGGAGGATTCCTGTATTCTTGTATTGAAGTTTATGGAATGTTGCCGACAGCCCGTCATCTGTATATTTGGCTTGCCACTGTGTGATAGTCGAGAAACAAGGCATTCTATAGTTTTCTGATGGTATTCGTTTCTCCTTGTCTAGTGTGCAAGTTCACTGTATTCTAGGTATTCCCATGTGTCCTTCAGTAGTTCCAAAGAAGGGGTTTAGCGCCGTAGTAGATGAGCACGCTCAGTTGATATGGGATAAATACAGTACTTATTCAGGGAAAACTAAGGGAATCATGAGGGACACTCTTCTGAATGTGGTGGAGGGTGAACATGTTAGTGAATCTGAGTTCAAGTTAATTATGTTTTTTAATATTTCTACTGACTGAGGTTCTATGCCCTATCACTTGTCATCGTATGTCTGTTTCGCTTCTACCAGCCGTTACTGTAGCATCGCAAGCCAAGCAGTATGACTAGTGTTCATTGGTTTTGGAACACTTGTTTGATGCCTTAAAGAATTTTGTCAAAAGATTCTATGTCGATGGGTTTTCTAAAGGTTGTGGGGGGTGTACAATTTTTTTGGCGGTGAGTGATTTTGCCTCTCGCAAATTTATTATACTTTTGAAATGAAATATGTTATTTTCATTGTTAACTTTATATTTTTATTTTTCCTAGTTATTTTACCTAGACAGGTTGAAAAGGCCACCAATCCAGTGGGGAGTATACCCTAGGTTGTTGGTTTGGTCTCAGGATGTAATTAGTGAAGCCATCAACAAAGACAAGACGGACTCCGGAGATTTTGGGAAGCTAGGGGTGTGTTATTTAACCTAAACCTTTTGACTTGCGTGCATGTTACAAGGGTGCCACTTGTTCTGACTTGCATGCATCTTATAAACTTTGAAATCATTGTTTGTAAATGCAGCATATATGGAAAGGCATCCTTTGGAGGCCTGTGACGGAATGCCACCACCTTGGACAAGGCAGGATGACAACTTTTTGAGAACCAAGAAGCGACGGAAGCATAGAAGAGGTATCCTATGTAATATTTATAAATATCATAATATCATGAAGGGTTAGTGGTATCATTTACAACTCTAAATTTTTTATTTTTGAAGGTAATGCGAAGCCATCTTCGGAGAACAATGTTGGTCAAATGAACAACTATATGAGCCATCTTGGTGAACTTGAACAACCTTGCAATGTCGGAAGCACGAGTGTAGCTGAAGAGTCTGATCCAACTTTCAATTTGGATCGAACGATAGAAAACATTGTTGGGGGTGTCCTTGAAGATGATTCTTTGTTTCCMAATTCAAGCACCCCAGGCAACTACAATTTTATGTCTATGTCTAAAGTTGTTACACCGGCCCCATGTTCATAAGAGAATGTCAAAAATTCCCCTGAGATTCACTTTTCCCCACTTAAGAGCTTTCGAAATTCACCTATACGTGATGATGAGCGTAGCCCAAGTGCTTCACCTATCATGAATAATGTGGATGAAGTTGGTGTTGYATCTCGGAGTAGGAAGCAGCGGAAGACTAAATTTTCAATAGCACTCTCAGGTGAATATTTGCAAGTGTGGCTGCCCAAAGGTCATGGACGGTATATGACAAAGTTGGCTAGATTTGCTTTCATCGGATATCAGCTGCTCGGGTAATCTAACTTAATTCTCTGATGTAGCGTAAAACTGAACCTATTTATCGTGTCAAGAGTTAAAATTTATAAATTATAAATTGATGAGCAATGATCAAGAAAATGTAACAAGAAATTATCCTAATCCTTTGTTTAACAAGAAAGTAGTGTAACACTTTGATGAAAAATGAACAATCACANTTAGATAGGTTAGATTAAGTGGGCTAAATGATTAAGTGGGCTAAATGTTTGCGATATTGCATTCATAAGTGGGCCTTTGTTTCAGTTTCTGATGGCTTAATTCTGATGGCTTTTATTTCAGTCTGTAGTTCACTTTTTAAATCAGTTTATGTCGTGTATTGTAGTGGCAACGATGTTCGTATGCTGGTATGCGAAGGACTCACGGCTACCATCAGACACTGTTCAACTTTGGTGACTGTTGATGTGAGTGTTGATGTCAATGTATGTTAACATCCGTTGTTTTGTTCTTAGTTGATTAGTTTATCTGCATTCCTTTTCTAATCTTACATGGTTTTTAGTATGTCCGGACTGCTGGTGTTATATATGAGAAAGTTTGGGCTGAATTATTTGTAGCGAGGAGTCGAAGGCTAATGATGGACCCCGACTTTGGGGTATGTATCTGAATCTCTTTTTAAAAATGGCATGATATTTATTAGTATTTAATTCGTTATCCGTGAAACAATTAATTGTTTTTTGTAGTATATGGTGTTGAATACAAGTTGCAGGAAGCTAACGGATGATGATGTCATTAAGCAATTTGGCAAACGTGTTGCTTCAATACCTCTTAATAAGTTAGGAACGGAATGTGATGTCTATTTGATTACAGTGTGCTGGTGTGGATCCCAAGTAATATTTTTAGTTATTCTTAAGTTGTTCTTAACCTTTCTAGTTATTATATAGTTGAAAATTGGTTCCTTATAGTTATTCTTAAGCTGTTGTTAAGTTGAAAATTGGTTCTTTAGTTATTCTTTATTTGAAAATTGGTTCTTTAGTTATTTTTAAGTTGTTGGTGTCGTACTTTTTTGTGAGTTGTGGCCTTTTCTAATTTAGTTCTTTAGTTATTTATAATGTTAAAGGTATGATATTTCTAAGCTTTTGAAACATGTTCACCTAAAATTTACTCATTTTCAGTTTAAAGTTGTTCATCTCTCAAAGAAAAAGGAAAAATATAACAAATTAATGACACCAAAAGAAACTTGTCTTCTTTTCCTTGTTGAACAGAATAATGGAAACAAGGTAAGTACTAATATGTGAAGTAACTAATAATTGTTAACATCACTTAAGTAGTTAAAAAACAGGATAAGTACATAATAAATGTTAGCGTTCTAGCAAGTAGTAGCAGCTAGAAGTGCGCGCTAGTATTTATCATCACCAGTCAATTTGGGATTCTACCTGTGTCCAGAAAATAATCTTGAATCATTAGAATTGTGTTATCTTTATATTCTCATAAACCTGTGTTTTTGTATTGTTTCAAAACTGGATGAGGTTGTAAGGACGACTAAGAGGCGTTCGTTAAGGACACACATCAATATGTCTATGAACACAACCAGTTTAATGAAAGAATCATTGAATACTAATTTAATATTTGTAACTTAAATATTGGCGTTAAAAATGTGTGATAATATGTTAAGGGCGCAATGTCGGTGATATTATTTTTTCCTGGAAACAGGCTCTTTTATTCCCTATAAAATGTGGCGAACCACTGGTGTGTGTTGTCTTCTCTCTGGGGATGTTGATTGCAGAAGCATTTGCGGTGTGATTTGGAGTGATTGACCCCTATGATCCCACATGGCGTGGAAAATCACAATCGTAGAGAATTTCTTAATTGTAATCAATCTGATTTCGGGTCAATCGAATCTGAAACTAATTGTAATCTGAATTTTTGAGTTATCTATCAATTTGTTTTGTGTAGAAAATGGTGTGATCAACTATTGTGCTTAATGTCCCAAACCGCTATGCGCGTGGAAAGATGGAAGTGTTTTATCGTTTTCTTCCCTATACTGTTGGAATCGAGAAAGTTCATATGTGAGGTGGGTATTATGCATTTTTTCCCCCTCTCCCTCTGTTTTGTGGAATGTATATATAAAGACAGGATTAACAACCATTTTTTTCCCCTCCTCACTTCTGCGGGTCTTTAAAATGCAACCACAGGTTTGGAGATGCTGAATGCATTAAACAATGTGCTCAGCGTCTTACAACCTAAATTAAATTGATGGTTGTACACTCTTGTATTCTTGTTAATGGTCTCCTGTATTCTTCACACCTCTCTTACCTCTTAACCTTTTTTGGTAGGGTCCTCCTGATAAGTTGGCGAAACTTGCTGATGTGAAGACGTAATGTGCAAGCACAATGAAGCGATGGAGAAGTGTTGGCCTTGCGAAGCAGCACACCGATTAGTCAATACGCAGTAATGGAATGTAAATTGAAGTGGATAATATATCTTTGTAGGCCTTATTGGTGATTAGCTTCAACCTGTTGTGGTTCAACCTGATGGCATATGGTGAGGCTCCAGATTATAAATATCAATATGCAGCAATGAATATATTTTTGTAATCCAGATCGAACATATGTAATCAGATCGAACATCAAACAAGACCTTCTGATTAACAGCAATTTGGATGAAGTGTAGCATTATGATTTTGGAATCAAATGTAATGGAAATGTAAATTGACTAGATTAATATTTTGTAATATGTAGCAATGGTCAAATCTCTCAATTGAGTAATTAATATATTTTTGTAACATACTAAAAGAACTAATTGTTAAACAAGAATCCTATTGATCTAATATCTGAAAGTGCAATAGCTTATCGTGTGTCCCTTGGATACCCTTGCTTACATAAAGTTCTAACCATTCCCTTCAGAACTAAGCTCCTTTGCTATGAAATATCTGCAAGGCTACTCTAGTATCCCGATGTTCCCCGATTCTAGGATTGCGCAAAGTGGTGGTCGCTCAATCCAGAATGAGTTGCTGTGTCCCAATAGCAGGGCCTTGCAACCCGTTGAATTTGTTTGTTAAGTATTGCGAATGTTTATAGCGCGTTGCATCATCTGAGCGCATATGCACATCAATTAACTTGAGCTTTTTCACTGAACCAGCGGTGTCCGGAAGTGGTGAGTCACAAAACCATAAATTGAATCAATACAATGATTTTTAGGTTGACCATTCACTATTCTAGCTCTCTAAACAGAATATCGCAGTTTGGTTGATGATGTTAAGCAGCATCTGACGGAGAAGAACCTTTCATCACTTACCTTCAGCATCTGAGTAATGGAATGTAAATTGAGTGGATTATATATCTTTGTAGGCCTTATGTGTGATTGGCTTCAACCTGTTGTGGTTCATCTTGATGTTGCAATTGGTGATTGGCTTCAGATTTTTATATCTAATATGCAGCTAATGAATATACATTTTTGTAATCAGACGAACATATGTAATCAGATCGAACATCAAAACAAGAACCTCTGAATTTACAGCAATTTGGATGAAGTGAGGCATTATGATTTTTGGAATCAATGTAATGGAATGTAATATTTTAGTAGATTAATTTGCCAATCATGATGATCACTATTTTGTAATCAGACGAATCTCAACAAGATCTTTGTAATGATTTTACAGCGATGTATGCACGAAGCAATGATTTTTGTAATTTGAAACGTAATGGAATGCACGCATTGACTAGATTAATATTTTTGTAAATATTGTAGCAATGGTAAATCGTCTAATGAGTAAATAATATATTTTTGTAACTATCTAAGGAAAGAACTAATTTTGTTAAAACAAGACCTATTGATACCTAATAACTGAAAAGTGCAATAGTTATCGTGTTCCCTTTGATACCTTGCTTCTAAAGTTCTAACCATTTCCCCTTACAGCTACTAACGCTCCTTTGGCTATGAAATAATCTGCAAGACTTACTCTAGTATCCTACATCGTTTCCCGAGTTCCAGGATTGGAAAAGTGTGTCGCTCCCTGTCACCGAGATCCAGAATGAGTTGCTTGTCCCATTTAGCAGGGCCTTGCCCGTTGAATTTGTTGTTAGTATTGCCGATGTTAACGCGCGTGCAATCACTCTGGAGCCATACTGCACATCGAATTAACTTGAGCTGCTATTTCACTGGAAACCAGCGGGTGTAGCCAGGAAGTGAGGACCGGTCCAAAAACCATAAAATTAATCAATTTACAGATGATTTAAGGTTGACCTCAGCTATTCTAGGGTCCTAAAACAGAAATCGATGAGGTTGATGTGTTAAGCAGACTCTGACGGAAGAAAACTTCATACCCTTTACCTTCAAGCATTGGTTATGTATATATTTGCAGCAGCATAGTTGCTTGAGAGTTCAGGCCTGGGAAACGGTCTTTCAGGTATGGATACGTTTACACCCCAATTGATTCATACTACTTTGTCATCTACGTAGACAGGTTGTATGCCAAGTCTGTAGGCAAACTTGTGTTTCCCCGACACCACTCTTCACCGCATATTTCCGTCACTTTGCCAACGTCGAAGCTCCCCCACAAACAGCGTTCAATGCGCGTACAATGGGTTTGAAGGTGTTCATTTTGATTATTTTAACTATTTATAGAAAGTAATTTGATGGCTTTGAAGAGGAGAAAAACAACATAAAGAAAGAAGTGAAGTACAAGTAGGAATTTAGCGCTACTCTCTGTTAAATAACTTCAAATTAAACATATTAAATAAGCTCATGAGTACAAATATATAATGTAGCTCACATCAGCACACATACTGACACAATGAGCACATATATTTTATTATATTACTAATGGTACCAACTAGATTCATTGAAGCTCTATGACAATGAGCACATATATTTTAATTTATAGGTTCAACAATAATGTATTAGTATGGTACCCAACTGATTCAGAAGTTGATATGAAATTAGAAAGCAGTTGGCCTTCGACTAGCTCCCCCCATAACAATGATTATGTGTACTATGACTCAAGGTTATGACCTGCAATTCCTTGCTTATACACCTGCATTTTTAGCCATGTGAGATTAGTAAAAGTATACCAAACTTCAACTCATTCGAAACTTTAATCTTCCAAAAAATTATACTGCCATTGTCACCTGCTCTAACATTTCTCCTTGTTATGTTTAGGAAGCAATTCCTTCTTTGGAGAAAATGCAATGCAACAATCTGTCACCTACTACAAGAGGGGTCATAATCCGTGTTAGATATAATTTGACATAAAAAAAAAAATGAAATGACATTAACATTAAAATACCTGTTTCAAACACAACACACAAGATCACTGTAACTAATGAGGTTTCCTTTTTGTTTGTAACTGCTTTGTAATGCACAGAGGCATCCATTTTCCCGGTTGGATCCTTTAGTGAAAGTTTGTAGTTGCCCAGGTTGTTAGGTTCTACCTCCTTCACAATAGCGATAACTTTGTACATCCTTTGAACATCCTCGCACATCTCCCTTATTTCCTTCAGAGGGGTTGCCAATGCTACCTCTGCAACAATTTTTTAAAAAAAGCTCAGACTTAAAACAACTTCAAAAAATTGCACACTTTACCAAAAAAAACTCAACTTCGTTAGAACAATAAAAAACATCAAAGCTAAAACAATTTATTTAACAAAGACCTTCTTCTCCAATAGTGTTCAAAGCAAATTGCCATGGGTCCATCGTGAACTCGCTATTGGAATCCTCCTTATATTTTTGTAAGAAGTCTTATGTAAACACCGGAGTTTTCATGGGCTGCTTCCCTTTTCCTCTAGGGTCGGCATGGACATCGTTTCGTGCCCATGCAGCCTGCAAGTCTCCTGTTGGTCCCGGTATTCGGTGTGGCTTAGGCCTTGACGAACCTGATAATTGTTGAGGTGGGGATCCATGAATTACCACCACCTCAGTAGGCTGCGGCTGTTGTTGGACCGTCGGTTGAGGGTGCTTCATACAATATTCATTCGAGTCAATCTTAATCATGTCGTCGTTGTACCACTTGAAAAACGATGCATCGCTCAATGGAGGTAGTTGTTCGTGTGCTTGTGGTTGTTGGTGTGGTTGTGGTTGCCATGATTGGGAGAAGATGTCTTCCTCACTATCAAGGGAGATGATGTAAGGAACTTCGGGGCTTCTACGTTTGTTCCCGTGAAGGCAAGCTTTGTGTATTGGGCTGTTTTCTAGTGACTGTGAGTCTGGAACCAGCTCTGGTGTTTGTGAATCCATGTCTTGATGCTTTTGATTGGTGTTTGTGGCATTTTTATAATTCATGTAATCGGTTGCTGTTTGACAGACAGTTAGGGATCATTCAATGATCATTAAATGCACTCCAACTAGGATACATGTTTGCATGAGCATATTGTTGTTCATTCGGGGCATTTGAAACGTAACTAGGAAAGTGTTTATAATACAAGTATACTTTACTAATATCATTATTGTTGGAACCTATTAATTAAAATATATGTGCTCAGTGTCATGGAGCTTACAATTTGGTACCAAATTAGTAATATATTAAAGTAATATAATCATTTTTCCAGACAAACAATTTAGTGCACTTTAAATCATGTATTAATAAATCCACTAGTACATTTTCAATAATACAATCCTAATGTTAGTCCACCCCGGTGAATTAGATGGAATTGCTAAAAATAATAAACTTTATATTTTACTTCATATTTCCTAGTCAACTTTTGGTCCTAACATGGATAAAGTGGAAACTAAAAAGCTTATGTGATCGTACACTTATTTAGATCGAAACGTTTTAACCAAAAAATAAAAGAAGCGATAAGGAAATTGAAATTTAAAGGGTGCTGTAATAAATGACCGAGGATATTATATGTTTTGTTCAAACTCATTAATATTTGAAGTAGAAAAAAAATTATACCAAAAAAAATGCTTCGTTTTTGTTTATGCTTCATGTTCAAGAAGTACCAACTCAACGTAAGTGTTCCTAGCTTGCTTATGGAATTTTTTTATAAATTTGTACATATATTTGACTGCCTTAACCTAAATTTTCATTAGAACTAGACATTACTTGCATGCGTATATACGATAATAATGCTCAACGTTTGGACATTTGTGAACATTTGTGTACGATTTAGGTTCAAGTGAGCAATGTTACCAAGCATAATATAACATGACAATGCATTGGATGGACTGTTGCAGGTAAAGAGTTCATGTTAAAATTGTAGGCATGGACTGAAACAATATCTTTTGCAACGTAACTGGGAGTGTGAATACAATAATACAACGTAATTGGTAAATTTAAAGTGGACAAGCATTATGTAGTTTACAACTTAAAATGCGACTTGAAATGGAAAATGAGTTACACTATAGGACTAAGAAAGCATTAAAACGTAGACTAAGTGACACCTTTCTCGACCCACATTCAGGCTACAACTCCAACCGAAACTGAGTGACACCTTTTTCGACCCACGTTGAGGCTGAAACCAAATCAGTTAGTGAAACAACCGAAACACCCCCAGTTAATCCCTTTGTGGTCGACATAATTAAATAATTTAAAGGCTTACCCATCAAGGCAGCCCTACCTATTAATTCTGGAACACGAGACTCGGTTAAGACAACTACATGAGCTGCAAGATGCTCAACAATGTAGTCATAAACGTCCCAGAAACCAGTCATACCCATCCCTCGGCAGTTCCAGATCACTACTATTATTTGGCCATTGCGACTCAATGGCGTCTTCCTTCTCTTTTTCCCACTGGTTTGCTTGCAATCAAATAAAAGTGTCGTCTTCCTTCCATCGCGCCAATCACTTGTAAGATTAGTTGTTTCAACTTTAATATCGATGTACCTTACTTTTTGAGGATCAACATTGACAAGTCTGACCGTGCTAGAGAAGTTGTTAATTGATATATGGTGTGTACCAACACCCATCTGGTACAAACCATTATTTGTGGTGATAGAAGGAGCAGTAATTTCCATGAGTTTTTCAACTAACGATAGCATTGAGTTATAGTTTGCAGCCTTTTGATTGGAGTTGTACAAAGTCAACTTCAAAGCTTTTGGTAACAATGCAATATCGGAAACATCAGGAATGTTTCCTACACTTAAAGAACCCGTCATTGTAATCCTAACAACAGCAGTGAACTTGTGTACCACTGCGAAAGGATTAAGAAGAAGTAATTTCATTGTTGTCAATGACAAAGGTCTCACGGTGAACTTTGTGGCTGAATGAGGCTCCAAAACTGCAAGGCCATATGAGACACTGGGTTTTTATGTGTAGGGCAATTTGAAACGTATGTGGTTTAATGTCGGTTGAGGGTTGTAAGACATCGGACTGATTAAGGGCTCCGGAAGGAATATGAGAGTTGTTCTTTTCGGTTTTTAGGTTTTTTGTGGAGTGAATTATGGGTTCCCA